>VWZN01000250.1:823591-894797 GCA_013396955.1 Regulus satrapa | reverse complement strand
GGTGTAAGTGTATTTCTTTTCACTACTTATTGCTTCTAGTAGTTGACTAGAGATGGAATTTGCTATAGTTTTTATCTTTAAAACTTTTCCAAGTTTTATCTTGAATTTTAGAAGTGCTTAACTTGCCAATTTCCCACGGGTGGAAGAGGGTGGAGTCCCTTTGATGCCTCAGAATAGGGGCTGGTGCTGCTTAAGCTGGGTTCCCAAAAAAACAAGGAGTTTAGTCTTTCCAAAGAACACACAAAAATTTCCTCAAACATAAATAGGGACAACAAGGCTTAGCACCCAAGGGGAAGATACCTTTCACAGCACTTTTTTATTTTCCCCTTGGAATTGTGAAGAGCACCATAAGAATGCAAAGTGCTACAGTCAGGGCTCTTCTCAGAAGCAGCAGGGTCACCTGCCTTTCTGCTTTGAGGTTTTACACACAGCTATGTTTTTTTCGTTGGTTTTTTTTTTTTGTTTGTTTGTTTGGGGGTTTTTTTGTTTTGGTTTTTTTTGTCTTGTGGCTCCTGCAAAGACTGTTGTCATATTTTACACACAAAGCAGGCAGGAACATGTTGTTATTAAACATTTTCTTTATAAATTGGCCACATAATCAGATAAAAATTTAGTACCTAGTCATAACTGTAGCTGGCCCATATTACTGAGTATTGCCATAAAGACGAAAATTCAGAAAATCACTAAAGATTTTATTTTTGAGGAATATTATTGATATTGCAGTAGTGACTTTTCCACACCCTTAAATGTGCTCTTTTCCTTACTCACTTTTCTTAGCTAATAGTTTGTCTGAAACTTGTGGAAGTATCTCTGGAATGGGAACCTAAATGACTTACAGTTTGAAGACATTCTGTCTTAGAGGGTATTTCATGTTTTTTGCTAGCTTATTGTTTGTCCATTTATCTCACCATATCAAAATTACAAAATTAACCCACGTTACATGAGGCAGCAGGATCCAAGGATTTTTAAGAGCACTAATGTTTAGCAAAAGCTCCTTCTGTTAGAGCAAGCAAACAAAAACAAAGGCATATGCAAATCAAGTATGAGGTCTTGCAAGTGATTGGTAGGTTGAATAATGTCATCACCATCTGCAGAGGCTCACAATTCCTAGAAAACTTTTGAACTGATGTTGTGGGGCAAATGGATTGCAAGAGACACTGCAGTCAATGGGAAAGCAATCACACATAGCTGTGTGTTGTGCATGAACATCTATCTGCAGTTATGTACTTGGGAGGTCTGGAATTGCATTTATATAAATACTTGTATAATATCCTAATGGTTTCCTTTTGTCATCAGAAATTCTATGACATTCATAAAATAATCATTCACAAAATTTTAGCTCAGCTGTAAAATTTTTTGTTGTTGAAACCTGGCTTATGTAGAAATAATTAATTTTGCTCAATTGGATTTTACAAAAATGCTCTTTTTGATTGCAACAGTATGAGATGTTTGATGTAATTTAACTGTGGATTTCTGAGGGGGGTTTTACTGTCTGAGATAGAGTTGCCTATTCTCAAGCAAGCAAACTATTATACAACATTATGTTTTGTGCTACTGTGTAATGAAATGCTATAATTGATGTAGGTCTTTACCACACTGACTATCATACTGTACAATATAAAATAAATTACCAGAAAAGAACAGCATTTTTCTAATCCTAGATGCTTATATAAAGTATTTTGAATCGTTGCATTTTAAGAAGGTGACAATTACTCTCTCCATGTTCACTTGATTCATGAATAGTGCAATTTTCAAGCATTTATATTTGGTTAACAGTGCTCAGAGAAAAAGCTTCATAACAAATAGTCAAGTGGCTATAAACTGGATCCTTCCATGCTGACAGGCTAATTAATCTGATCAGTCTTGAATACCAGTGTTTGCCAGCTTCAGTGGTCACCTATAAATGCTCCCCAGTTGCCCCAGGGCTCTCACCAAAGCCAAAGACAAAATCTTTACTGATCCCAGCTTTTAGAAAATCAAGTAGCATCAGCTCAGTACCTGCTGCTTTCCCACAGAAACAAATACAAGGTGGCAGGCTGGGAATTTGCTCCTCAGAAGCTGAATCACTGGGTTCCTAAAGGTGAGTGCATGTCATTTTGTCTGGCAGCAGCCTGCCCTCCCAGGGCTGCTTTGGGAGCCACAGTTGGACCCCGACCTCCTGTCAGCTTCCTTGGCATGCCCATGGAAATGGGCTTTGCAGAGCCTTGCAGTCTTCTGGGGACATACCTGGCTCTGTCAAGGGTACCTATAGATAACCTCAAACAGGTCTATTGTGTCCATAGAAGTTAAGTGATTGGGATAGAATTGTCATGCTGTAGTGTTTTGAGGTCATGTAGTTTATTAACAGCACCAATTTTTAAGAAAATGTACAAGAAAATCACATTCAATACAATTAAAACCCAACCAACCAACCAACCAACCAACCAACCAACCAACCAACCAAATGCCAAAAATGCTTATGAAACCAGAAATACTGTAAATGCAGGGGATCTAGGGTTTTCAGGAATTTTCAATTTTCTCTAGTTCATGGACAGTCTTTTTCAAACTCATGGTGCAGGTTACAGCAACAGGCTGGTAATGTTTTCCCATTTGAATAAAGCATTATATATTAATTCAAAATAAGCTTGTATTAAATTCCTATCATCCTGAGAACACCGAAAATTTCTATCAATATGCTATTGAGAATAATACAGAAAACCTAAAATCAAGCTATGATTTTTGCATTTATTTCTTTATTTTTCACAAAATTATCATTAAATTTCTTATCAAATTCTGGGCAGCAATTCCTGCTATAGAAGTAACAACCAAGAGCGTCAGATATTCTCTGGTGGATCTTTCCAACCCAAACCTGCTTAGCTTTTAAGATTAGACAAGATCAAGACTACTTTGACAAGGAAGGCCATCTGTTTTCAAGGATCCAGCTGCTATCCCTTCAAACACAACTCACTGTGGACTCCTGCAATTCATTAATCCCAGGATAAACCTCTAAGTCTGCAATATCATTATTTGACTCTTTATGCCATTAGCTCAAACATTTTATCAACCACTGTGCAGGTAATAGTCAAAAAGCTAAGGAGATTTGTCAACCCTCATAATTAATATCTCCTTTCTTTTAAGTTATCAGGACTCCAGTTTAGCACAGACTTAAGCACTTTCTGTGTGTGGGCAGTTTAGAGGATAAGATTAAACACTGGCACGTGTTTTTGACTCTTTCAATACCTGGGACCTATGCTGAAGATTTTTCCTGTGGCAGTTTGGTTTTGAAACTGGTCCATATATTTACTCACATATGCACACACACAGATGTGTGAGCACAGACACACACACAATGCTATTATATTATTTTTAAGTTTGTTATTTGTTCTTCAGAATGGGGACAGAGGAAGACTCTACTCAAGCCAGGTGAAATTGGTTTGAGTTTGCTAGTGGGTTTTTTAAAACGAAGAAGTCTGGAGTTATCTCAGCCCTCAGAATTTATGTGCGGGATTTAAAAGTGAAAAAGGCTTTTTCTCAGTCAGACAACTCCAAATTGGCTAAGTGGCTGGATGGATGTTAATAAAACTTCCCTTTCGTTGACAAAATGATTGTATCTGGTCCCAGGTGGAGAATGATAAATCAATGTGAAAGCTACTTTTCTCAGAAAGTTGTAAGTGACTGAAAATAAGGGTTTAGAATGTAAGTGCCATGTTAGTTGTGGTTTCAGAGTGTTACTGTTATGATTGTGCAATCTACCTACTAAAAGCAGATTTAACAAGTTAAAATAAATAAGCCTTTTTTTATATGCACGAATATATAGTTGACAAATCCACTACTATTAGTTCATAGAGTGTACTTTTCTGGGAGGCTCTGGAGTACTCACAGAGGTCATTCAGGTTTCTCACATAATTTTATGAGTTATCAAATCTTTCTGCCTTAGCAGAGCTGGTATATGTCATGCTCTCTGCCCAGAAAACAGCAGGAGAAGAGGGTGAGTTGAGGGGTTCAATTTTCAGGTTTTTCATTTCTGTGTCTTTCCAGATGTCTGTTTGAGGAAATAAAAATGCCTGGGAGAAGATACCAACCCCCACCTCAAGACAAACTCCTTTCAGGTGGCTGTAGAGACCAATAAGGTCCCACCTGAGCCTCCTTTTCTCTAGGCTGGACACCCCCAGCTCCCTCATCCTCTTCTCACTGGACTTGTGCTCCACACCCTTCACCAGCTCTGTTGTCCTTCTCAGGGCGTGCTCCATCACCTCAGTGTTTTCCTTGCAGTAAAGAACCCAGAACTGAACACAGCACTCGAGGTGAGGCCTCACCAGTGCAGAGTACAGGGGGACAATCCCTGCCCTGCTCCTGCTGGCCACACTCTTGCTGACACAGGCCAGGGTGCCATTGGCCTTCTTGGCCACCTGGGCACTGCTGGCTCATGTTCAGCTGCTGTGAATCAGCACCCCCAGGTCCTTTTCCACTGGGCAGCTTCCCAGCCTCTCTGTCCCCAGCCTGTAGCACTGCCTGGGGTTGTTGTGACCCAAGATCAAGACCCATCATTTTGCCTTACTGAACCTCACACAATTGGCCTCAGCCCATGGATCCAGCCTGTCCAGATCCCTCTGCAGAGCCTTCCTGTCCTCCAGCAGATCAACAGTCCTGCCCAACTTACTGTCATCTGTGAACTTTCTGAGGGTGGAGCTGTTCCCACCATCTAAATCATCAATAAAGATATTAAACAGACCTGTCAATAATAGTGAGTCTTGGGGAACCCCACTAGTCACCAGATGCCATCTGGGTGTAACACCATTCACCCCTGCACTGTGGACCCAGCCATCCAGGCAGTTTTTATCTTACCATAGAGAACACTTTTCCAGGGCTGCCAGCTTCTCCAGGACAACAGTAGCAATGGCTTTGCTAAAGTCTGGATAGACTACATCCACAGCCTTTCCCTCATGCACTAGGTGGGTCACCTGGCCATAAGAGGAGATCAGGTTGGTTAAGCAGGACTTGCTTTTCCTAAACCCATGCCATCTGGCCTGATCCCAAATGGTATGTTCCCTGATAATCTAGTGGTGTAGTCCCCTAGTGGTATACCCTGCAGCAGTGCAAGTTCTAAGAGTCAAAAATCTTATATTTTTGTTTGAGTCCATTAAGGACTCCATCTACTTGTTTTGGAACTTTTTGAATTATACGTTCAACTTATACCTGAAGGAGTAAGTGCTAGAATTCTCTCTCTTGTTCTTTCTCTCTCCCTGACTGCCATGTGGGTTTTTACAAGAGTCTGTGACTTTGGGAGCTAATGTTTTGGATTAACTTAAAATACTGAAGAGATGACTGTAAAAAATAATTTAAAACTACATTACTAGTTAAGAATCCCTCCAAAACAATATCAGGTTTTTTTAAAAATTTGCAGTTAGTCTGCCTTGCTTTATATCCATTTTAATACAGGACGACATGCATCAATTGCCATGGGTTATGTTATAAATCTGTTTGCTGTAGGGAAGCAACCGGCACACTTTTATACATATTTTCCTGATGTCAAATGTTCTAAAAGGTTTTTGGGTAAACTCAGTGAGTATATCAACAGATTTACTCTTTTCTGTGAAAAAAGAGAAGCTTACAAACCATACTGTGAAATCTGTGTTATTCTAATTATTTTGGGCATCTACATTCATCTGTTTAACTGGCTATCCAAATATAAAGAAAGCAAAACTGAAAAACGTTTAAAATGGAACCCGATTCACTTTGATACAGAGGATTCTTTGTAAGGCATCCAGAACCTAACCGTGATTGAAATGATATGAACATTGCTGTTGCCTGAGTGCCTAGGCAGTGGGAATGTCTGACCCAGAGATGTCTGAACCATGTCTGAGCACTACCCAGATGATCACATGTGGCTATCCATCGCGGTAGTCACCTGACAGCATGGAGAAACACAACCTCAGAGCATCTATTGATGGTCTGACAACTCTTGAAAGGGCGTGGTAATGCCCAGACAGGACTAAAGAATGTGTCCACCTTAGAGAGGAAATGGGTGGAAGGATACCTGCAGAAGATGACTGCCATCTAACTGGCTTGGTGGACCAGTCATGCTTCTTGCAGAATGACAGTGCAGTAAGACCATAATATGTATGAGGAGGAATACCCACAGTGTTCATTTAGTACCACAACTTCCATTTAAATTTTACAAGTGATCTTCAATGGGTGCAAACCCAAGAATTTTTCCAGTGCTCAGAACACCTTAATAGGTTCTTTCTATTTTCCAACTTCATATCTCCTAGATATACCCTAGAGGGTGTTGGTCAAAATAGCTCCACTGGCGTGCCAAAGCAGAGTTGATTTACTCCCCATAAGCATCTGACTTGGCAGTCCAAAGAGCAGATGCATAATCAAGAAATCTTGTTCCCAGGTAGGTTTTCTGCTACTACTTCAGCAAAGCACTAGGAAAGCTTATTTGTTTTATCATTTGGTGATTATTCTGCCTGGTAATTGCAAACATCCTGTGTTAAGTCTGACAAGAATCAACTTATGCTTTGCAAATATTGGTGCTTTCCTTCATGCTCCCCCCGATAAAGGTAGTGTGACTTTGATATTGCTTAAAGTAGTCAGAGTCTTTGTTCTTCAGAAATGATAAAGCATTTCTAATTCTGAGTTTTATAATACTACAATATGGAGAGACAGATTTTATCTTAATAACATCTATATTATGATAAAGAACCTGCTACATGACAGGAAAGCGAACATTTCAGTTCATCTACAATTCTCCATCACATCAAAAGACACTACATGTGAGAATGATATGCAAAACCTTCCCATTATGCGGTTTGGAGACACATATATTTATTCCAAAAGAACCAGTATTGTTAAAGAGTAACCTCAACGGCCGATCTAAATAGTGTTTCACAGCCTGAACTGATACTTTAATTACAGTGTAATAAGATACTGATCTAATTTCTGTACATCTTCAAATATATTTATTTGAGCAAGATGCTTGATGTGAAGATACAAATAATAACATAAATGCTATCCCTCCTGGCTATGTTGGGACACAGAAACGGTTGTTAGGACTTAATGGAACCAGTGACAAAATAGGATAAGCTCAATGAGAAATCTACCTGCAGAAATATGTAATAATTTCTGTGGAGAAATGGAGAATCAGGCTGAACCATCCCTTACCCCAAAGAGAGAATTATTTATTATGTATCACTTATTCTGCATAGAACAACATAATAACCAAAGTCTGCCACACCTCATAATAGAAGACGTGAAAATACAGAGAGCAGACCATATTCCTGGGAGCTTTTGCTTAATGTGCACATTGGTAACTGCATGTTCATATTTCATAAATCCCTCTCTCTCATGTTCATTCATATAGGTGAAATATATACTCATATGTATTTATGATGGGCCCGATTCTGCCTACCTTGCTCATAATGAGAAGCATCTTACCCTGCAATAGTCCTACTGAAGTCAAGCAGAGCTAACGCTCCTTAATAAGAGTATGGGTGGCAGATTCTACCTATATATAGCACATCTATATTTATCTCCATTTAAAGTGGTTAATTTAGCTCTGTATTGCTGAATTAAATATAAATTATCTGCTAGCACAAAAGCAGCTTGGGAGCAATTACAGCCCCCTATCTTCCCTCCACCCCCCCAAATACACTAAATATCAATGTGTAATATGCAAATCCTTGGGGCTTTTTTTTTTTTTTTTACACTAACCAAGTCAAATTCTTAATACCAGACAAGAAGAAAATCATAGCTTAACATACTCCAGTAGATGTAATAAATAATGAACAGCACTAACAGCTTAACATCATAAGGAAACAGATGGAAAACTTCCCTCCAGAGATCATTGCATCTAGTATTAGAGAATGAGTTTCTGGACGTGCACAGGGTGAACAGTTCAAGTCTGAATTACAATGAGGTTGGTAACACTTTTTTATTATAAATGTAGGAATTTCATGTCTTCCTTTTAGAAAGTACTGCTATTATAGCATTCATCTGTTTCACTGAAGACATGAAAAGCAAAAGGCAAAATCTTAAGCTGCTAAAGCGTGCATAGCAAAATCAAATCAAGATCTCGCTCTGGGAGTACCTTGGCTGGGTTTGCAGAATACAGCAGGACTGCAATGCCATCATCTGTCCAGGAAACGAAACAGAACCCAGAGTGGAAGTCAAGTCTTCCCTTGCAGTGTTTATCTCCACTACTGAAAAACCTTATTGAGGCTATAGCTGTTGTACTTGTGGGTCAAGGACTACTACATCTTTAGAGAATTGTAACAAAACGCTGTCTGATCTGCTTCACTGATAACATTTCTACTACTGAAGGTTTGGCTATATGTTCAAATACCTTTCAATATGGTAAGGTATGGAATGGTGATTTCTCTGGAAAGTGAGGCACATCTGTTTGGTTTGGATAGACCACACCAGAGAAGTGACACAATTACCATATTTTTCATGCATTTGTTTACTTTTCTTGTTTTTTAAATAAGTGATGTCCAAGCAACATAGGCACACTAAATCGCTGGAAGCAGCTCAGCTCAAGCAAGATGTCCTGCTTGAATTCTTCAGGTACATGATCATCAGTGGGCATTAGAGCACGTGGCATAGGTTGTCTTAACTTTATAATAAGAATGTGTGCATGTCTGTTCAGCATGTATTACAACAGATTCTGGCTTCTCTCATCTGCCACCAGCAAGATCTCCAAGAGTGGGGCAAAGCTCCACCTCTAGACCCCCTTTCAAGTGTCTATTACAGCAGCATCTATTTCCTGTGTGTGCATCTACACCCCATATACAGTTTTGTGCAAAGTAATGAAATTTTTCAAGAAGAAATTCTTCTCCTGCTTCCTTCCTCCTCACACATCCTCTCATACACACCCACACTTTGCAGACAACAAAAAAAAAAGCAAAAAAACTAAATGTGCAAAGGTTCAAGGTCTCAAAATCCATTTCAGCAGAGCATGACCAAGACAACCCAGCTCCTGTCTGCTCTCTCAGTTATTAGATAACATTGCTTCCAGGATCAGATGGATGCAGAGACCACTGATTTCTACTGTGGCTGAAAATATATGAACATCATTGAAACTTGTATTGATTTTCAAGCCAAAACTTCAAGATGACTAAAACTCTGGGGCAACTGTAGGGTCAGCCAGAACACCTTTGGTAATAGGGTGAGGAGCGGAAGCTGATATTCTCTTGACAAACTTGCTAAGCTTATAAATGTCTAGCACTCATTACATTATACACAAGGCTAGCCAATAATTTCAGGTTGCTGTTCCAAGATCCAAATTACTTCCAAATGCAGGACTATACAGAAATAAATGGAAGAGGTCCAGTGTTGGAATGTAAGAGACACCAAAGGGTTATTTCAATAACAAGACTACTCAATAATTTTGTATTGCAGGGTTTGATACTCAATCAAATAAATCCACAGCACCCACAGTCCATTGCAAATGGAGAGCTAGTGATGTACTTGCAGACACTGGCTGTAAAACAATGAAATAAGAAGAGAAAAAATAACTTTCTGAAATAATAGTGAAAACCCCCCACAACCCAAACATTTTCTGTGATGTTGAGACAGCTAAAAATCTCACCCCTCTGTGCACGCCTAAGCAGCATCTGAAGAGATGTTGCAGAGTTGCAGGGCTGTGGAACAAGTAAGCTGCTTGCAGGTAGAGTCTAGAATTCCCCCCCCTGCCCCATCACAGGAGGCAGTGCTGGCAGCAATGAGCTGCAGGCATGGGCACAGGCAAGAGGCTGCTAGGGACAGCAAACCCACTGTGATCTCCCTCAGCCCATCACTTTTCCTGATCCAAGGACTGGACAGGTGAATGTGTTGTAGACAGGAGGGAAAAGGGGTCCAAAATGGAATTTTGCCACCAGAGTTGAAAACAGATGCCCAACAAAAGAAGTGGCCCAATTTCTCCATCACCTCCTCATTCAGGCTTCTGTTCTTGGTTTCCATCTTGCATTACCCCATCTCCTGCAAAAGAAGTGTCCTGGCCAAGCATACCTCCACCTGGGGACAACAGTCCACCTCAGTAGCTGAGAAGCTTGAAGCCACATCTCCCAAGAGAATGAGAGACTCATAGCACAAGTTTCACCTAAAACTAAATGTATTCAGTGAGCTTTGTATTAAGTCCTGTCATGAACCTTAGGATCATTTCCAAAATCTTTCAGAATGAGATAATTCATTAGGTTCTACTTAAGGTCCCATTTTTATTTTGACTTTCACCAGGTTAAGCTAGCAAACTTTCTGAGCTCTTCACTGAAGGCCCTAGAGTGATTCCAGGTCACTATATTCACCACATGCTTTTTGGTGCATCAGCTAACTTTGGATTGCACAAAATTTCTTTACAGTTTTCTGTGGTATAGCCATCTTTGACTGCTTGTGTGGGATTGCTGCTGAAAACTAGGATGATAGCCAAATAAGCTATTATGAGGGGGAAAAAATTGGAATATGGTGAGAAGTAGCATACCAGTTTGATGCTGGCAGCCCAGATTTGTTTCTTCCTCACGCTTCCCCTGCATTTGCCTCCATTTGGCACTCTCTCTGTCCTCACTGCATTTTCGCAAGGACTTCCTCACACCCTTGGGAGCTTTCAACAAGAATCAAAAAAACAAAACAAAACAAAACAAAACAAAAAAAAACCCAACCCCACCAATTTCAGAGGTCTTTTCTTTACCCTTCTCCTTGCAGCTACTTTAATTTTGTTTCTCCTGCAAACTCAGAGACCAGATACATTTTTTTAAGTGTGGGGTTGGGGATTTCGCAAGAGATCCATGAGAAAGTGATGCTTGGGAGCTTATCCAGAAACCTTGCTTGGCACAAGAAGAAATATTTCACCTGGTGCATTTGAGGTTTTTCAAGGAAACCACATATTTTGCGTTTGAGGTTTGCTCATGACCTTTCTCTTTTTCTTAAGCTATGACACATTACCTGGCAGTGGCTGTATTTGTCATTTATTGGCTTAAACCCTTTTAAAAGGGAGGCACTTCCTATACAAGTTTGGGAAACCAGAAATGACCAGAGAGAATGCTGGGCTGAAGGCTGAAACAAAAGACTGCATCTGTTGTGGGAGGGACCTTGATCCCAAACAGAGCCTTGTACCACCTGACTTAATAAGAAAGGGAGGTTTGAACCACTAACCAGGTGGATTTACACCCTCCAGCATACATTGCACGAGTCAAACATGCATGCTGTTGGGCTGTGGCCACAGAGACTAAGAAAGCCAGGTCAAGGGCTGAAGGCAGAGGTCATGCTCATGTGAGCAGTTTCTCAGTGCACAAGCGTCAGAATTGGTTCCTTCATTTATTGTGCAAAAAGACATCCAGAGGCATGAAAGGTTAAAAAAAAAAAATCAAAAAAGAAGCCAGAAACACTTGCACATATATTTCTTTAATGAAGACCAAATTCAAAGAAATTAAGTGAGACAGTAAGCTGCTAGCCTCTATCACGTGCTCAGGTTGGCTTCACAGACTCAAATCAATTGAAAGTATTTGG
This sequence comes from Regulus satrapa, assembly GCA_013396955.1. Taxonomy (NCBI): domain Eukaryota; kingdom Metazoa; phylum Chordata; class Aves; order Passeriformes; family Regulidae; genus Regulus; species Regulus satrapa. The sequence continues at coordinate 883,316 of VWZN01000250.1, read as the reverse complement.
TAGTCATTAAGTCACAAATAGCCCATACTATTAATAAAAATAACTGCCTACAGGGTTCTCCATTTTCAAAGCTCTTTACTATTATTATCATTAATATTAAGTATTTATGTAACCGTAGGGCTCGGAGGGAATAGTTAGAATCAACTCCCTAGAGCAGCAGGCTCCCCACAAGCACACCAGGCATAACTTTGTGTATGTATTTACCACTTGTGTTACTTCCCAGCTTGCCTCCCTGACCCCCCCTTGCTGCTTCTACCCGGAGGGTTAGTCACCAGCACCCTCCATCCAGCTGCCAGCTGCTGCCCATCTCCTTTCAGCCCCCGCCGGTGTCACCGCTTTCCAGTCACGCCTCTGCCATCAGAGTCTGCCACACTCCGCAAACCCCCACGCTGCTCCCCTGGCTGGGGGGCTCTGCTGCCATATGCCACGATGGATTTATTAGCCCGAATTTCCCCAGGGAGCGCGGCGTACCCATCTGATGCCCCCGCGCTCGGGCCCCTGAGTCACAGGTAGCGGAGCAATGTGTGAAAACCCCGTCACGCATTCTGCCGGCACAGAGCTCCCCGCAGTGCCGCTGCCCTGCTCCACTCACCCCACTCTGCTGAGGAATAAATCGTGCTCCAGAAATTCGCTGTCAATGGCCTCTCTCAGATAGCGGCAATGAGTAAGATAAAACCTGCCACTTTATGTCAAGTCACACTCGTCGAATACAGATTTAGTAATAGTAATACTTATCTTTTATGTAGCACTTTACATTTTCCAGTTGCTGCACAGAGATTAATTAATCACTTAGACATATATAAGCCAGGCCTGAAGCACATATTGGAGGATTGACAGATGCCTGCTCTGCCGTGAAAGCACAAAGGTGACTGTCTGACCTGCACAGGCGCAGGTATATTTAGTTGGAGTCAGACGCTGTGATGTGCCTGGGTTTAACTGGAGTTAGGGGGACTCTGAAACTTTGCATTGTCTCCCTTAACCCACTAAAAAAAAAATAAGTGTAAGCAAACACCAACCATTCTGCCATACACCCTGCAAACCCCTCCTTGCCTCTAGGGCCCTTACTGTCTCCAAGGCTGAGAAACGTGAAACAAAGATGGATGGGTTCATATCCCACTTTTCACTAATTCTCACTGCCAATGCTGCCCCATTGAGAATTTTCTTTGCCACATATTAAATATCTCCACCCCGTGCTGTCCCAACCCTTGCTGGGCATCTTCTGAAATCCCTCTGTGTGGTGGAGAGGGAGGTGATGTTTCTGACAGGGATGCAGGAAAAGGCTCCCAGCACACAGCCACGCCACGGACTGACAGCACTCCTCCAGCGCAGTGCCCAGCTGCTGTTACTGCTGCTGCTGAAGCGCTTCAGACAGACTTTCTGAGCTAAGCCAAGCCTGGATAATTGGGAGCTGGAACCAACTCAAACATGAGCCAGCAGACGAAGGATCATGTTTTTCTCTGAATTGCCCATTGACAGGGAAGAAAAGCATTTGCGGTGGAGCGCTGCTGCCATCCAGACAGGAGCATTGGCCAGTGGAGCCACTCACAGTTTTGAGACAGCATCAGTTTTTTGTCTCAGATTGGTTTTGTGAGGCTCTTCTTGCCCCAGACTATACCCCTGAGGCAGCACAAAGGCAGACTGGGGTCTTGTGGTGAGGACGCTCGGCACTACACCTTAGCTTGTCATAAACTAAAAACAAAACAAAGCAAAACAACCCAGAACAACCAACTTCCATGAGAAACCCCTGACATCTTTATACTTAGGGACTTGATTATTTTTTGACATCCACATTCCTGATATCTTCAGAGAATGTAAGGATGCATTAATATGTGCATATGGGATTACTCCTACCCTTATGCCTGTCATATACTCGCTATGTGGAGAAATATCTTACACTGAGCATGTGTAAAACGCTCAGATGAGCTAAAATGGAAGTTTTCACAAAATGCAATGTGGGCCTTTAAAGTGTCAGTTGAATTAAGAGTCAAAAGTGTTTTAAAATTAATAAATGTGGAGCTCTTTTTATTTGTCTTTTAGTTTCTGAATCCCTAAGTCATAATTTCAGGGTGTTTATACTCAACCAAAAGGACTAGCAGTCCAACTGGTATTTGAAGTGGAAGATGAAATCCTTCTACAATCAAAAGACTCCAGCAACTGAGAATTTTTTTAAAGCTCAATTAGCCAGAAGCTTGTAAAAAGACCTGGCAACACTGCTATGAGACATTAAATTTTCCAATTTTTGACACTGTGCCTGTTTACATTTCTATTTATGTAAGTTTTCTTACATTTAATTTATGTGGCCCTTCTGTCATCTGTAGGTGCTTTCCCATCTTGCATTTTACTGTAACCAAAAGCACTCCTGTGACAGAGTTGTCCCAGGTTCTTAATGATTCCCATTGATACTGCTGTTGGAAATGTGATTTTTCACTGAAACCAAGGTTGAGGCACCTTAAACTTTGCTCCAAAAAAACCCCTTGAAGTACCTTGTAATCTCTGCCAGTTGGGCAGCAACTGCAGAGGTGTATCTCCTCCTCTTTGCTGAGGCTCAGACGTCCCCCTGCTGTGCAAGTCAGGGATGTGAATCACTAAGTTGGCACAACACTTGTTTCTGAGTTCTCCCTCATTTCTGGAGCAAGCAGATGATTGTATGCTGCTGCAACATTACAAATGAAAAGTTAAGTGCCTAAAAGCCACCAAAAGAAAAATGTTAGATTGTAAACATAATGCAAAGTCAACCTTGCTGTGCCTGAGTCTCCCCTGGTGTTTGCTTAGCTCTGATGAGGTGTGGTATTTGACGCTGAGACACAGAGCCTGGCTGTGACCTGACTCATGGGCTTCTGGGGCGCTTCCCAGGAAGGGCAGCACTGGGGACTGCCCCGAGTTCAGGCCCTGTGATTCTCAGGAGGGCACCTGAGGCTTTCCTTTGCTCTGTGAAGGTGAGCAGCTCCTGAAGCCAGGGGAGGTTATGCAGCAGTGCAAGCCCACTGTGCTTATCCTGTATACTGACTCATACTTAGCTCCCAATGTCTTGGAGGATGCCCAAAGGGCCTGATTCAGGGCATGCTGCATTCACAGCAACTGGTTTATAATATTTTCCAAACTACCAGATAGCCATTTTTGATTTTTCACCATGTAACTGATCTGTTGTTGTATCTGGACTTTCTGAGGAAAAGCAATTATTTTTTCTGAACTTGTTTTATCACACTTAATCACAACTGGTGTTGTGGATGGAGAATTAAAGTGTGCATGCAGGCCTGTGGAGAGGCAGAGCTCCAAATCAAAACCTCTTAGGTTATACACAGAAATGACCGTGTTGTGACCCTTGTTTCTTGTACAAAATATAACCAGCCCCCCGAAAAAAACCCCAAACCAAAAAGCACGAAATAGAAGAGGGTCGCTTTTAAAAATATCTCTTTGTTTCAACTATGCTTAGCAGAAACAAATGTTTCTTCCGTCTTTTTCTCCCCATGATGAATCTCCCCCCAAGACTGACAGTCAGATTTTGTAAAGTCCTTATTATCACACTTCACTACATATCAGGATGAATGAAGAGAGCTGTGCAAACACTGCAGATATCTTTTCTTTATTACAGCTGCAGCCACTCCCCAGAGACATTATTAATGTCCACAGTTCTTGTAGAGAGGCGGTGTATGCTGGCATCTGATTGCTATTCAGATCAGCATCCTCCTCTGTCTGTCTGTGAACCAGCACATTAGTAGGTACATAAAGGGCTCTCGCTGTGGGCTGGACAAGTTCCTAGGGCCTCTGTCATGAAAAGATAATGGCAGCATGATTGCAAAAATTTTGTGGAAATCGTGCTAAGTCAAAGCAAAATAAAACCCAAGGTACACGATGCATTTTCCCGGGCAATTTATTATTTATCACTGCTTAGCAAACCCTTTGTTCTTGTGGATGGCAGTTACTCTCTGTTTATAGCTCACTTGGGTGTATAATTCAAAAAACAGAAATACAATGATTTTTAAGAATGTGGGGTTAAGTCTTGCTCCCTGGACCAGATCCAGGCTTGACAAGAGGCAGTTATTTGAGAAATGAAGGTCCAAAAAAACCCAGCCCACAAAATGCACATCCGCTGCTGCCTTGAGCTTTCTGCAGGGAGAAACCTGATGCACGGAGTTAACAGCCAGAAGTATTTCATGGATCAGAGGAGACTCCCGTCCTACCAAAACTAGAGCTGCCTACCAGTGGTTTTGATTTACAGACTGGCAGGAGCAGTTAAGCAGCCAGGGCAGCACCGAGAACAGGACCTGGGTGAGAGTGGTGGGCCTGCTTTGCCTACAGCCACAGAGCCCCGTGCACTGGAGGACAAGTACCCACCACTCCAGCCTCAGGCCAGCTGCTTGAATCCATGATAAACAAATCTGTAATAAATCAGGCCCCATAAAATCGTACTCACAAGCCTACACTCTTCTGGCATTGAAGCAGGCAGCATGCCCACTGAGTGCCCATTCCAACTGGAAAATACTAGATACCTACCCTCTTATGATACACCTATATCCTTGGCACAGTCATCTGTCAGAGAAGAAAGCAGAAAGCTATTTAACAGTGAGATTTCTTGCTGAGCTGGGAGATTTGTGTTCACACAAGAGAATCAGGAAGAGACAGCTGCTTAAGGAAAGAGAAGAATGTAAATGCTGCCCTGATGTCTTGTTCCAAACCACATCGCAGACAGTGGCGGATCCCTCACAAAAGCAAACCTCCAAAATAACCTACTTTGTGTAGACATTGTAAAATGAAAGTAGTGCATGGCTATGTAAATGCATCCCATGGACACTAGGAGATGCTCTTGGAGTTGCAAAAAGTGAGCAAAATTGCCTAGCTAGTGACAGCCCACAGGGGTCAACCTGGAAAATTGATATTTTTTAGGGAAGCATGTCATGTGAATGACACATGTCACGTGAGACATGCAGAACTGTGATGTATGTGAATGTGCAGCTGTGGTCCTCAAAGGACGCAAAGGAAATGCATATCCATACCCCTGCAAGAATGCATTCAAAATTAAACCAGGCACTGCAGCTGGTGCAGGAAGGAGGAAGTATTTCATCTCTTCTCTTGACTGATACCATGTGCTCATCTTTGAATAGCTTTTACAATAGGCCTTCAGCGCTCACATAGATCAAGAACAAGAAAAACCATGGTATGTTCTCTTGTTTAGAACCCCGTGGTAAGTGCTAACCATGATTATCAGCCTGGACCTGCTTTGTCTCATTGATGTACCTAGGAGGAAGCCAGTCACTGCTGGAACTTGTTGGCAGAACAGTATCTTTGTCCAGCTTTGGGCAACCTGACACCTGGGCCTCACATAGTGTAAAAAGCTCCTGGCTTAACACAAAGCACTGCCTTTCCCTTTGCTGCTACTTCCATGGCCTGGAAAGCTCTGCCGGCAGCAGTGGAGGTTCCCTGATACCCTGCCAAGGCACCTGCTCTGAGAATTTGTCACTGCCTGAGGCTGCCACCTCCTGAGCCCTGTGCAGACATGACTTGTCCTCTCACTTGCTTTCCTTCCAAAGGAGCATAGGGAGGCACGTTGCTGTGCAGATTTCCTTCTAGCTGTTCTAGACACTTTGCAGCAAGAGGCACCATCTCCTTCCATTAAAATGAACCTGAAGGTCGCAACGAGCTCTGGCAATGACCTGATTCTCTGTAATGTGGGCTGTCAGGGAAGAGATTTAGAGCACCTGCTTCAGAGAAGGGACTCTTGACTCACAGAACATCTGAGATAGGTGTATATACTTTTCAGGGAAAGCAGATTCTTTTTCCATGAGCCGAGGCCCTGCCCTATTTTACACCTGTATGAAACTGCCTCTTCTGCCCCCCCCCCAGTGTATGGAAATATACTACTGAGGGAATCTTTTGAAGACATTCAGGAAATGTGAAAAACCTGTTATGTCTGCTTCATGACAAAAACAGACTGCCTGTAGATGCTACCAAGAAGTGGACAGAATTATCAAAGAGAGAATATTCTCAATTGCATGTCCACATCATGAAATCACATTACATGAGGAAGAACTTCTTCACTGTGTGGGTGACCAAGCACTGCCACAGCTTGCCAGAGAGGTTGTGGAGTTTCCTGCCACTGAAGATATTCAAGAACCATTTGAGGTAATCCTGTGCCATGTGCTCTGGGATGACCCTGCTTGAGCTGGGAGGTTGGAACCAGATGACCCAGTGTGGTCCCTTCCAACCTTTCCCATTTCGTGATTCTGTGTTTCTGTAACTCTGTTTAAAGGCCTTGTAAATCTTCATCCCTTCTGGTAGGAAGCACAAATGTGACCTCATACCCGAGGATGACAGGTTTTTAAAGATTTCCTCTTGTTGTAAGAAATTACCTATCCGGGTTTCCTAAGAGCAGCAAGCAACACACAGACCAAGGTGTTACTTGCTCTTAATATAAATAACAAAAAAACCTTCTAAGCCCTCTTGGAAAATGATTTTGCTCAGAGAGCAATGTATATTCATGGAAAAGTTTTATTTGTTAGGCACTTCGGTGCAATTACTTGACCATATGCAATGTGGCTGAGTTGCACTGAAAATTGATGCTTTCCATAACGGTGTCTCATTACCAGTGATTCATTGGAGAGGTGCTACTGTGATAATTAGTGTTTTATGGGTGAATGGGCCACACATTCTTTAAGTAGACCACTTCCCTAACAATGATTTATTTAAGTGGCTGGTCTCTGATAGTCATGTAAATAAATACATGGTAATAGAACACAGTGACAGTGTTTCTGTTGACAGGTTTCTCTGTCTTACTGTAAAGAAGCTGAAGAACTAAATCTACATATACAAATCCATAATGGTTAGGGGCTTTTATGTGTTTTTGCAGGAGCAGTTTTGACTGAATGCAGAAAAAGATGCAAATTTCTCATCTCCTTCAATTTTTACCTCCCAGGCTGGCTTCAAAGCTTACTTTGTAACTCAGATATTTGGAGAGGCTGATGTTGGATGAATGAGCACTAGAATGTCTCTGTTGACAGCCTACTGCTGTTTCCGAGGCTGGCTTCCCCTCCCATTCCATTAGCACACTTTGTCTGGGAAGATGCTGTGCTAGACGCTTTGAGCAATGCCCTACCGAAACAATTCTGTGTGGTCAATGAAAGCAGGGATTTTAACACTGGCTGTAGTGGGCAGTGAGGCACAGGATGTGACACATCGTGTCCCAGCTGGCTCTGCTCCAGTGGCTGAGGTCACCAGCCCCAACTACTTGCCAGAACAGCTTTGCTGGGAGTTACTACCCCCCAAATGTACCCACGTGAAAATGACCCAGAAATGGTAGGTCTGCACTAAGTCAGCTTTTGGGAGGGACAGAGGTTAGGTGGTGTGCACCAGAGCAGAGAGCTTGCAGGTCTAAGGGCAGCCAAATATGGGAATCTTCTTTGTGAAGAACTCCCGCAAGCAGGAAAAAATAAAAATAAAAGCTAAAATTAAATTTTAAAACTGAACCAGCAGTTTGGCAGGTTTTCTTCCTTGGCCTGAGTGCCTTGCCTTGGGAGTTCCTCTTGGATCCCTGCAAAACTTCTCTGAGGGCTCATGGGCCAGGGTGCTGTGAGTGAAGCTGGCAGAGCTCTTCCACTCTGTCATTCTCTGATCACCATGAGTCAGCCAAAATAAGGGCTCATAAACAGTCCTCATTCAATCAGCTCCAGAAGAAAAAATGCAAATAAGCTCAACAACAACGAAAACCCTAGATTTTTTTTTTTTTTTTCTGGTGAAATTATGGTGCCTATAAACACAACTTCAGCTTTAGACTCGTAGTTTATACTGCTTCTGGAAACTCTTGAGACATTAATAATTTCATTGAGCAAAATCCTAGCCCCACACAAGCAATCAGCAAAATTCCTTGTCATTTTGGCAAGCAGAATTTTGTGCACCATGAGCAGCTTTTGCTTAAAAGCATGAATATATAAAATTAAGATAGATTATTATGGCTGTAATAAAAATATATACATCTACATTTATATACTTACAAAAAGGAAATAAAGGAAGGATATTTGCTAATGGAATACATAACAGTTAACATCTGCTAATATAGTTGCAGGGAATTAGACCAGATGTTGAAAGTCTGTCATCTTTTATTTTGAAAGATATTCTTTCAGTGTATATTATCTGGTGTGTCAATTAAAATATGTTCAAGAGCAAATTTCTTCCTCAGCACTATAAACTTACTGTGACAGGGTGGCTGAGTCATGCTTGTCTGAATCACTTCAGATTTTCTACGTTCCTTCAGCCAGCCTTAATTCCCCGTGGACATGAAGAGAGCCAGCTCCTTGGTTGTGCCAGCTGAGAGGGCATGATACGGCTTTCAAAAGCTGGCAGGCAGAGCAGGATGTCCTTCCCCTTAGTTTGTCACAAACCTGTGTTCTCCCCAGGGCAAAAAAAAAGCTGTTTCTTCTTGAGGTAAGAATGGTAGCAAGGCTCTTTTCATTGATTTTCATTTTCATTTCCATTTCATTTCATTTTCTTTTAAAGCCTAAGATGTCTAGTGACTGTGCCATGCCCTTGTACTAGATGGAGGACAGGAAGCAAAGCAAGAGACTGCCTATTTAAAGAAAGGTTAGATGTTAGTGCCCTGCACTTTAGCTCACCATAAGATACCTACATATCTTTGAGAATTTCAAACCACGGGACTCCATATAGCTCACGACTCACTGGTTTCTCCAGAAGACTGAATACTTTAAATAGCATTAAAGCAAAATAACTCCTTGTTTTAACTGTGCAATTTGAGTAACATACAGATACATCTCTCAGAAACTGGAAGAGAGGTGCTGACACAAACACAGGTTATTGCCACACTCACCTCAAGGTAAAGGCATGCATACACATAGGTACATGCCAGGCAGGTAGCACATTCTAGGTCACTTGCATATACTTCTTAGGTTCCAAGAACAACTTTATGCCTTTCAGTAGCATTTTCCATTATTTTTCTCATAATTTAGCAGAGGGAACAAATAGATTTTAAGAGCTGGAAGAAGAGTGACCACCTTGACTACCAGTCTCAGCAGAATTATGGATATCTAAGCCCGTGTGTGAGTGATGGCAGCAGCTGGGTCACTCCAGCAGAGCTGGCTGCCCTCCTTGAAGGGTCAGCTACCACCACCCTCAGACACTTTGTCTGCTGCATGGGGGCTGCTCCACAGAGGTGCCTGTCTCAGCTCTCCTTCAGCCACTGGTAATGAGGCCTTACAATAGCAAGGGAGGCTTATATTAAGTCTAACTATACCATCTTTGCTGTAACGTTGGTTCAGTTGTCTCCTTAAAGAAAGGCATGAAAGGCAGATTAGCTGTCTCTCCTCAGGCTAAACCAAACCCATGTCTTTCAGACCCGGGAAACAGATCCTGGTTTCTTGGCTCTGCCTTTTCCAGGGGTCTCTTCTGCATTGTTTCCTCTTGGGTCCCACCTTTCTTCAAGTGCAGTACCACAAACCTGACAGAGCCTTCCAGATGAGACCATGCCAGAGCTGAACAGAGCTAAAGCACTATTTTATATATTCTTATGAAAACGTAGGAACATGAGATTTATCTTTTTTACTACGGCATGACAGAGTAGACTCACTCTCAACAACTAGTTCACTAGAGTTTTTAAAATTTTTAATAGATTTGTTTATTTGCAAAGCTGATCCCTCTCTGGCATTTGGACTTTGGACATTTTTGTTTTAAATTGCATTAAATTGTTGGGGTGGTTTTTTTTTTCTTTTTTAAATTTATTTTTCTTTTTTTTTACAAACATACATTTTAAATACATGAAGCCTTTTGAAGCCTGCCCCCAGCACCATGGAGGTGCTCACTCCTTGCTGCTGTGTGGTAAATGTGCCAGTCTCATTCTCGAGTCCATCACCGGCACCACTGGCTGCACTGCTCAAGACTCTGAGCAATCACAGGGCCACAGCAGCCTCCCACTGAGCCCTTCTGGATCAAAACTTCCATTTTGATAATGAGTTAATCGCTGTTACACTCTGAGTAATGCTTTCCAGGCTGTTTTGTGCCCACCACGCAGTAGATCTGTCTAGACCACACACTTGCTGCACTCGCCTGTGAGCGCTCTGCGGGTGACGCCGTGACCAGACACGCATTTGCTTCTGTCAGTGAGATCTGTCACCCTGTCACATAAAGGAATAAGACTGGCTTGACAAACCTACATTGGCAGCTACTCCTTCCCTGCTCCCTTCCAGGTGTCAGATTATTTGTTTCAGTATTTTTTGCAGGAACCACTGTTCCTGCACTGATGGGGGTACACTTCCCCAGAGGGTGTTGCCCTTGCCCTCAGTGCCAGGCACCCTCGTCTCCTGTTACAGTCCTTCAGAAGATGTAGCAAGAGCTCANAGGTCTAGACAAACTTGAAAGCACCATATTTATTTAGAAAGTACTCGTTAACCTGGTGCTTTGAACTTGGTTGGAGGGCTTGTTTGTTTTCAGTGTTATATTAGTTACATAAATCTCTTTTTTATGTTTCTGCATGAAAACTTTGCTGTCAACCAAGACTGTATACAAAGACTGAATCACTTCCTTTGAGGCATACTATGTTAAAACATGGGATGAGTGTCTGAGATCTCCATTTTGTGGTGAAAAGCTAAAAAAAAGAAATCTTCCAAGAGCAGCTGGCAGAAAATATTTGTAATGAGAGCTGCCAACTACTAGAGGAAAGTGGCTTATTTATACAGGGGCACCACTGAGACAGACTGAAGAGACAAACTGCGTTGGATTTAGAAAATGAAAATCACCCAAGTGGACAAGGCTGTAAAATCTATATAATATAAAAAATGAACCTTATAATGCAGCAGTACCTGCATCTGGCAATCTCATTCATGCCTTCTGCAGAAGATAAACCTTCTTGCTCTATCAAATAAACCCCATAATTACACTGCTTAAGTAGGATATTAAGTGGCATCATATTAAGCCATTACATGACCCTTGTCATCATCAGCCCTGCCAGGCAGTGAGCAGAGCTTTTGCTCCCTGCTGATTACTCTGAGTATCTATTTAAACATACTGTGGTAATTAGAAACATCTAAATAAAGCCCTGCCCAAGGATTACAAGGGCTGGATGAAGGAACCTTTCTTTCTGGTGGCTACAGTGCCCTTAACTGCTGTTGTTGTGTGTGCACATACATCCTTGCACATGTCCCTCATTTGCTATGATCCAAAGCACTATGAGGTAAGAAAGCAAAGAGGTTCAAAGGCAGCATCCTTTTCCTCCTCTGATTGATAGAGGAGAGCCTCTGCCACTGGTAAAGAGGATTTTTCCACAGGGCTTGAAAGCCAAATGTGCTTATTCCTCTTGCTTTACTCCTTTATGCCTTTCTCTGAAGGGAAACCTGGAGGTTTCAGATGCCAGCTTCATTCTAGGCATCCTTCCTAATTACCTGAACTGCCATTGTTATATGCAGCACACATATTGATCACTATCATGAATGTTGCCTTTCTAATAGTCAGCAAGTATGAATCAAACTGTGTCACAGATGTGGATTTCAATCACAAGGTATATCTGAGTGCACCCCACAGATTACCCTTCCTTATATTAACTATAGCTGAAACAGAAAAAAAAAAAGCCACTCAAGTTCCTGTTCTTTAGTTATCATCTAAGATAATATGATTAGTTCAGGAACACTACAGGGCACCTACTCCTGGAAAAAATTTCAGCTTTGGGTGGGAGAAACCCCTTGCTGATCATGAAAGGTGTTTGGGAACATGCTTGCAGACTGGATTGCCTCCCAGATTTAGGAAACAGATGGCCTAGAAAGGTCTACGTTCATTTTTCAAAGCACCAGTTTTAGCATTTGCCTTTCACTTAATTGTGTTTCAAGAGAACTTTTTTCACTTCCTACAGGAAAACCACCACAAAAGGATTTCCAGCTCTATGCTGTGCTGCCATCCCTGCTTCTCTCTCACTCACAGGATTTACCTCTTCAATGCCTGGGCTCAGATGCTGCTGTGCTTTCCATCAACTGCAAAAATGTTTAATGAGCAAGCTCACAAACAAGCCGTAGATCATGCCACTGTCAAGTAATTATAGTGGTAGACACAGTTTGCAATAGTGCTTGATGGAAAGGAAAAAGTCAGATATACTAATGATCTTTGTCAAAAGGGAGGTTTAAAGATTTTAAGATACTTGAGGAGAAATTGAAATTGTCCACCTCAATCACAAAGGCAGACTTATATTTTATAGCCAAGGACCAAATCATCATGGGTTGAGAAATTACAATAATGCAATTGATTTTGCCTGAATTATTTGGCACTGTCATGTGAAAAGAGTTTGTCTGAGAATTATTTTGGTCCACTTACTGCATTGCCTGCTAACAACCTGTTTCATTTTCCCCCTCTTTCATGACTGTGTTGTATCCCAGGTTGAGAGGGTCCAGTTCTAGCCATGAGGTCCAAATGACATTGTCAGGTCTTGCATTTGGGTCACAACAACCACGGAAAGCACTACAGGCTGGGGACAGAGAGGCTGGGAAGCTGCCCAGTGGAAAAGGACCTGGGGGTGCTGGTCCACAGCAGCTGAACATGAGCCAGCAGTGCCCAGGTGGCCAAGAAGGCCAATGGCACCCTGGCCTGTGTCAGCAAGAGTGTGGCCAGCAGGAGCAGGGCAGGGATTGTCCCCCTGTACTCAGCACTGGTGAGGCCGCACCTCGAGTGCTGTGTTCAATTCTGAGCCCCTCAATTCAGGAGGAGCATTGAGGGGCTGGACCACATCCAGAGAAGGACAACAGACCTGGTAAAGGATGTGGAGCACAAGTCCTGTGCAGAGTGGCTGAGGGAGCTGGAGGTGTTTAGCCTGGAGAAAAAGAGGCTGAGGGGAGACCTTGTCACTCTCTACAACCACCTGAAAAGAGGCTGTGTTGAGGTGGGGATTGGTCTCTTCTCCCAAGTGACAAGTGACAGGAGAAGAGGAAACAATCTCAGGTTGTGCCAGTCAAGCTTTATTTGTATATTTGGAAAAGTTTCTTCACCAAAAGGGTTGCCAGGAATTGGAATGTGCTGCCTAGGGAAGTGGTGGAATCACCATTTCTGGAAGCATTCGAAAAACATGTGGATATGGCACTCAGGCACATGGCTTAGTAGTGAACATGGTGGTGCAAGGGTAGTGACTTGACTTGATGAACTTAAAGGTCTTTTCCAATCTTACCAATTCTATGATTCTGCAGTATGAAAAAGCTACAACATTTATCCAGTATATCCCTTGCATAAAGAATGCATCTTTTGTGCATTCAAGATGGGCCACACACCACTAAGACTTCTCAGTGCCTAGCCTTGTAATATATCCACATAATTGTGTAGATGGGTGCACAACTGCACACTCCCAGCCAGCTGCAGGGTGTGAGTGTGTGAACACCAGGTTATCTGGTAATCCTCTGGCTTTTTTAGACCAGAATAGCTGTTCCAAAATAAACAAGCTGCAATAGTTGCTCTAGAACGACTCATCAGGTGGCTTTGCTTTCCTGAAAAAGATTATCTCTCATGAATAATCACTGTCCTCTGGAACTACAGTGGCTTCCCTTCAACTAGCATGACCTAGTGAGAACTACTCCCAAGCAACAATTGGGAGATGATGTATTTTGTAACAGTTATTATTAGCAAATTTGCTCGGGTAGAGAAGGTCAGGAGAGGTGTTGACTAGAAATGCTTGCCTAGAAATGGACCAACTTGCCCAGAGGTTAAGGAGCAATAAGGAGAATGAAAGATTTTTACTTGAGCAGGCTCAAAATCGATGCTGAAAAAAAAAAAAAAAAAGAAAAAAAAAGCAGAGTCTATTTTTTTCTCTTGTCATCTGCGCCTCAATCACAGTATAGAATTACTCTGGTCCAGCGACTGCCTGCCCAGAGAAAGGCCCATATTCATTCCACCTCCAGGGTTTCCATTAACACAGCAGTTACACTGTCATTTGGGCAGAAGGCCCGAGTCAAAGCACCGCTTCATTTGATCTGCATCTGTCCTAAAGTAATATCCCTCTGCCCTTTCCATCCTGTTTGTTTCCCTCTGAGGAAGCAGACTGCTGTTTTTGTGAGGAATGACTGCCTCCATTGGACAGCAGAGTACTTTGGAGCAATCACGCTAAGTAGGCAGCGCTGCTGCTATGAATTACTGCCTATAGCACATTATGGTGACCTCCCTACTTTCTTTTTCCATTTCATGTGAGACCTAGAAAGGAAAGACACCTTTGTCTGCATTGTAATCATTCAAATATGATGCTTTTCAGTGATCCTTTCAAGGTAAGAGAAAGCAATTTCGTTGAAAAAGGAGAATGCTTGAATAACATGGATCCTACTCTCTCCTTGTGGCACAGTGGAATTTACAGGCAGCCCCTGTATTTCTATGGGATTGAAAATTTGGCATTCTGGTAGTCCCAGTTCAAAATCATCCCTTTTTTTTTTTTTTTTTTTAACCACCAAATTTAACTGTCAGGGTACCAGGTTACCACATAACCTAAAGAAAATAATGGCTCTTATATTGTAATATTAAAAGATGGATGCTTTTACTTCTGCTGGAATTTTCAGACATTTTCCCCACTCTGCATGTCTTTTAAGATAAGAAAAGGCTCCAGCCATTCTCCTTTTCTCCCCCAAGGGAAATTGCCATCCTCTACCAGTCAAAGAAAGATAAAATTTTGAGGGTTATTTATTTATATTTTCTGTTGTAGTATCTGGGAAACCATAAACCAAACGGTGTGCACATCCCTGTAAATCCCTCCAATTAAAATACCTTGATTTGCAAAGGTCATTCTTTGACAAAGAAAATGTTGAATAGGTTTAGTTTCTCAAAAATCTAGGATTCTTAGGACTAATTTAGGACTAGAGAACTGTTCTCTCAATGGTTTTGTTTTGTAAAATAGATGAGAGAGATATTATTGGGGAAATATTTATTCTGAACGACCTTATGTTTCCTCTAAAGGAGAAAGGATGCTCAACTCTCAAGTGCGGAGTTCTGTTTAGCTATTGCTAATGATAACAGTGACCTCTTGTGGATATTTCTGAAATCTTTTCTAATTCAAGTTATTTTAACCTGGTGGTAGTTTTGGATCTTTTTTGTTTTGTTTTTTGCATTTCTAATACATTTGTAACTTAATAAAAGAAGAAACAAGTTGACCCTTGACCAAGTTTATTACTAGATCCCTGATTTTAGTGTATCAGATCTTTAAGTTAGAAAGGAAAATAGTACATACATTGAACAGGAAGAGAGTTGGTTTAAAAAATAAATGGATGGGCTTGAGGTTTACTAATTAAGTATGCTACTGTAACCAGAAGTCATGGGCAGATTTTGGTATTTCCTATTAAAGGTGTTACATCTGTTTGAGCAAAACCAGTCAGTAGTAACTTCACCTGGCCTAAAATATTTGTCTTTTGACTTCAGGCACAAAATGTAGTTTTGGACTTGTGTCACAGGATGTTGTGCACCATACCTCTCTTTTTGTTTTCCAGCTGCATGTTGTGCCACTTTATACTTGGGCTCAACCCTTGCTGTGTCTTCTCAAAGTCACAAGCAGACATGTGGTGTGCTGTTAGCATTCAGCAGTGTTGGAAACCAGGAGTCTGAGCTTTATGCCAAAGCAGCTGAGTCTCATCTACACGCTGGTAAAGGGCTGCTAGGTTTTGCAGAAAGGCCAAATGAATAAACACAGGACAAGAATATGTGTTTCTTTCCCTGAAAATGTGTTTCTTTCATTGAAACACTGAATGGTTTAGGTTGGGAGGGACCTTAAAGATCATCCAGTTCCAACCCCCTGCTCTGGGCAGGTCCAGTAGACCAGCTTGCTCAGAGCCCCATCCAACCTGGCTTTGAACACTTAAGGGAACGCTTCTCTGGGCAACCTATTTCAGCATCTCAGCACCCTCACAGGAAATAATTTCTTCCTAATATCTAATCTAAATGCACTCTTTGTCATTTTGAAGCCAGTCCCCCTTGTCCTGTCATTAAATGCCCTTGTAAAAGGTCCTTCTCCAGCTCTCTTGTAGACTCCTTCAGATACTAGAAAGATGCAATTTGGTCACCCTCAAAGCCTTTTTCGGGTTGAACAAATCAAACTCAGCCTTTCCTCACAGGAGAGGTGATCCATGCCTCAAGTTGAAAAGGAATTATATGGCAGGAGATGAGGAAAAATACCTAGTGTTTTTCCTCCCAAGGACTAGTCTTGGGAGAAGTCCTTCCTGTTCAACAATTCCTGAGGTTTACATAACCATGGAAATGTTTTACAAAGATGAAAGACATTGGCACAGAGAAAAAGGAAAATATGACTGACCTGAATGGAAATAAAACTCAATAATGCAAAATACATTTTGGAAGTAGGAACAAAAATTATCTGGAAGACAGGAAGTGAAACCTGAAAATGCTGAAAAGAGAAAGAGGAAGAGTGAGCTTATGAGGATCCATCAATGGCACTGGACTCCATCAAGGGGAAGATTCAGTCTTGAGAGAGGTGTGTCCCATCCAAGCAGAGAAATATTGGAATATAATACAGTGTGGATCTCCAGGCATGCATATTAAGGACACAAGAACTCAAAAGATGACCTAATGAAGACTTTGACCATCAGAGAAAAGGACAAAGCTATCCTGCTCCTGTCAGCTAAAGGGGAGGAAAGTTGTGATTATTCTGCACAGTTCCATTTGGGCTGGAGGACATGGAAGGGGAAATCTGCAGAGCATACACCAACAACTGAGCCTAGAAGCTTCTGCAGTCTTTGCTTTGACCAGTTGGTGTCTGCAGCAGGTGAAGGATCAAAGTCTCACCAGCATGTGAGGAGTCTGAGGGGACTGCAAACAGAACGATGTGCAGCAAAAGGAAGAATAAACACCCCTTCCATATACATCATGGAAGAGACATAAGCAACAACTTACATTTATGTATGAAAACACGCTGTTCCATGAAAAGCAAATAAAAAGGAGCACACACTTGGCTGAAAAAAGCACAGCCATTAGAAATGTGAACCAGTTTGTTAATGGACCTTTGGAACATGCTGTCAGTTGCAGATATTAGCACAGAATGATGGGTGAATAATGCCAACTTTACACAATAATCTCATATTCAGAGAACTTATAGCAGAGGATAGGAGACACAGCAAGTTTTGCAAAGTGACATTGTAGCTACTTTCTTTATCCAGGAACGATTTATTAAAACAAATAACATCATCTCCCCCCTCCTCCCCCCAAAGAAACCCCCAAACTATGTCATATTTTGAAAAGGGAAGGAAAAAATTCCCAGAAGATAACCTTCCTGACATTGACTGTCCCCTGCAGCTTCTTTTCAGGATCCTGTGAGTTTTAATTTTCTGGTAGAAAATTTTTCATTTTCTTTACTTTTGTACTTAATTAATAGTAAAAACACCACCTTTATAGAAATATGTACTTAGTAAAGCAGATAGCTGATAAACAGTCTAACCACGATGTGCTCATATTATTTTTTTGTACACATTGTACTGAGCACTGTGAAACTGGGACACACAGTTCTTAAAGCATCACACCAGGAAACCATATTCCATTACCGTTTCACATGGGGGAGGAAGGGAAAAAAACACTGTTCATTTTGCTTGTTTTCCTTTTTCAGTAATTACTTCTTAAGATTCATGAGTTAATGTGATTTCCAAATTTCCATAGGTCTCAAAAGCTCCCTCTCAAGTTTCCGAAATAGCAGACTGGCAGCAGCACAGCCAAAGGTTAGCATTTCACCCAGGCAGTGACCCTATCCCCACAGCTTTTGATTGAGCCCTCTTGCCATTAATCCAGCTCTCTGGCCTTCAGATGCTTGATTACCTTTCTTTGAAAGTGATGCGTGGTCATTTACAGTAATGTCATTGTTCTCCTGGCCAGTGTCTGAGACATTCATGGGGTTCTCCTGGAAGCTGAGGCACAGCATCCCTGTGATTCCTGGCATAAAGTGCTTCCCCAGCACCCCAGGCATCACTCATTTGTCAGAGAAGCACCACCACCTCCCACAGCACAGCAAAAGGATGAGGGGATAACCCATGGTAGTCTGGGTAAGGGAGCAGAAGGGGTACAATGGCAGGATCACCAGGTTCCTGCCTGGAAGCCTACAAAAATAAAAGCAATCCTGGATTAGTCACAAGTCCAGAGGCCAAACACTGCTCTGGTCACACTTGGACAGAGCAACAGCCAGACCCCTGCAGTGTACTGCAGGATTAGTCATGCTCTGAGGGAACAAGACAACACAACAGATTAATACTAAAGCAAGTAATTCCCAGGGCTCTCAGAACCATCTATATTATTTCCTCAATATTTGTTTCTTTTGCTTGATCAATAATCTCTAAAAAGGCAATTTTTTTTCCTCAGCAGGAACAAGAATTGGAATTAGTGTCTCTGTCCTCTGTGAGACCAACACTTTTCACTAAAGCTACAAGAACTGAGGCTTCTGTCTGCTGGAAAATCTTGTTGAAATCACCAAGCAGATTAAAATTTTGTGGAGGGAAGGACTGTTGCTCCAGCCATGAGAACTCACAGAGTCCAACTGTTGTCCCAGCTGGCAGCAGCGCTCGGAGTCCTCTAGAAAGATGGGAAGGATTATATCATGTTTTATGTGCTCTGGGTATATTTTAACCACAATAATAAGTAGTGGTTGCAACATAATACTGTCTCTGTCAGTGGTTGTCATGGTTCAGTCCCAGCAGTCTGCAGGGGCAGGATAATATAATTACCTCCCAGTAGCTCTTGGGAGAGGTAGCTGGTTTCAGTCATCTTGCACTGGTGTGGCTCACAACAGAGGCACAACCTTGCACCCAGGCAGGATTTTCTATCAATAAATTCTGTAAGAGAAATGAGGCATTACAAGGAGTCTCAGGGCTTCTTTCCAGAATTAACCAGGAACCAAGTCTTTCTGAGCAAGCTGTGTGGATGCAAACAGATTCATAGGGCTCTTCCTAAGCTTCTTCTCGGAACTTGCAGGGAACTCCTGGCTCCCAGGTGTAAAGATACTAATTTTTCTGAAGTGCAAATATTATAGTAAAACTTCCAGAGGAGTGAAGAACTTGCAAGCAAGAACTACCTGCACAAATATGCCTAGAAAAAAAAAAAAAAAACAACTTGCATCTGTACAGCCCTGAAGGCATAAAGCTATTATCAAGAACAGAGTTGGTGGAGCAGCGTGGCACAGAGGATTGCTACAGGGTCCTTCTCCATGGTGCCTGGAAAGTGGCTCCAGGTTAGGGTCAGGGTGCAGCCCTTGGGCTGACTCAGTGCAGCACAGGCAGCTGCCTTTTCACCTGAGCAAGAGCCAAGAGGTGTGTGGAGGCGAGAGAAGATAGGGTGACAAGTCACCTGGTGTTCCTGTCAGACGTTATGCAATGAGGGGAGCTGGGTAACCAGTGGTAACCAAAATAAAGGATTTGTGTGCATGCTGTAGAACGTGGCTCAACCCCAGACAGCAAGGAAGCACCACACAGCCACTCACTGCCTTCTCCCGGGTGGGATAGGGTGAGAATCAGGAGGGTACAAGTGGGAAAACTTGTGGATTCAGAAAAAGGCAGTTTAATAGGTAAAGCAAAAGCCACACTCATCAGCAAAGTGAAGGGAGGAATTAATTCACCCCTTCCCACAGAAAAGCAGGTGCACAGTCAGCTCTAGAAAAGCAGGGCCCTATCACACATAATGGTGACTTGGGAAGACAAATGCCATCACTCTGAACTTCCCCCCATTCTCCTTCTTCCCCCAGCTTTATATCCTGAGTCCATAGGGTGTAGGATATCCTTTTGGTCAGGTGGGGCCAGCTGTTCTGGCTGTGTCCCCTTGCATACCCCTGGACTGTTCACTGGTGGGGTGGGGTGAGGAGCAGAAAACGCCTTGACTCTGTGTAAGCGCAGCTCAGCAACCATTAAAGCATCTGTGTTGTCAACACTGTTTTCAGCACAAATCCAAAACTTAGCTACTGCAAGGAAAACCAACTCTATTCCAGCCAAAACCAGAGCACCATAACAACAGCTACACACAGCTCCATAACCTCCGGCATTGTCCAGAAGGGCCTGGAATGAATGATGGAGTGCAGTGAGTCAGGCTGGGCTGCCAATGAGGTGGCTTAGCAAAACCACCCAAGTTCTGGCTTCTTTCCAGGCTCCCTTTGCTCCCCTCCATACCCTTGGAGCTCTTTTGATCCCAGTACAGGAGAGAGAAAGATAGACCAAAAAGGTCTAGACAAAGCAGAACAGGAAAACTCAGCAAAGAACTGTTACTCTTAGAAGATTTCAGAAGGAAAGCATTTGGATGAGCCACAGAATCTTTTAGGCTGGAGATTACCCTTAAGGTCAACATGTCTAACACTTACCCAGCACTGCCAAGTTCACCATTAAACCCAAGTACCCCATCTGCTGGTCTATCAAATAGCTCCAGGGATGGCAGCTGTACCACTTCCCTGAGAAGCCTGTTTCAATGCTTGACAGCCCTCTTGATGAATAAATTTTTCCTAATATAAACCTCCCTTGATGTAAAACTGAGACTTTTTTCCGGTGCTATTGCTTATTATTTGTGAGATGATGACAACCCCCACCTCACCACAAGTTCTTTTTGAGTAGTTGTAGAGGGAGGGTAGAGCTGAGGAGGTTTCTCTGCCCCTCCCTGTCTACAGGCTAAACACCACCAGCTCCCTCAGCCACCCTCATAGGACTATTCTCTTGGTAATGCTGAGTCATTCAGGCTTACACCAGTGAAGGCTGATCTCGAGAAATTACAGAAAGGATCTAAGTGAGAGACTAAGCCTGGACGGATAAAATCCTAGCAGTGCAGCAGAAGAAGAAGAAAGAAGAGATCACTGGCTTGGAGGAACAATCCCTTTCCTTGTTCAGCTCCTGGTGCCTCCTGTTGGTGCCCCTTAATTTCCTCTACTGGAAGAAATGATAAGATATTAAGACCACCTGCCCATGACTTCTTCCAAAAATCTGCCTTCACTAGCCCATCCTCACCCAACTGAGCCCCCTAAAGACCAAGCCCCTGTCGTTTACCTCCTGTCTTCCAATGCAAGAGCTAGGGAGTGCAAAGGGAAGCTAGTAAGATCCTAGTCAAAAATGAAAAGCAGTCCTTTACACACCCTCCAGTCAGCCTGTGGAAATCCTTGCCAAATATGTCTGTGGGTTCAAAATGGTTCCATAAATAAATAAAGGTGTGGGATGTACTGAGAGCTCTGAAACACAGACATCACATCTGACTTAGGAAGTCTCTTCAGTGCTGGAGGCTGAGGGATGAAGTATTAGTATTTCCCTGGACTCCAGAGAGCGTTACACCATCTGACTCCACAGCTCCTCAAATTCGTACAATTCAGCAACCATTCCCAACAGGTAGTTTGTGTGAAGCTGCATATTTTGGGTGGGAAAGAGGATTTTACACTGTGGACACATGCATCTCTTCTGTGCCAAGCAGCGCCTGTGCCAGAGAACAATCTCACACGCAGCTGATGAACAGAGCCAAAAACATCCCTGCTTTCCCTGCATTCCTTCTTCCACCTGGGATGAGGGGAGGCAAAGCCACAGTGCTGTTGGCTAATCGTGGCTGAGCCCCTGCTCCCCCTCCTCGCTGGGGTGTTCTGATCTGCAGTGCCTGTGCCTTGGCTCCTGCCCACGCCATGCACGTCGGACGCAAGCCCTGCGCTCCTGTTCCGGGAGCAGCTCCAAACCAATACGTGCTTGCAAGCAAACCCACTCCCCACTCCGGGACAGATGACTCAGGCAAGAGCTCAGAAATATTTAACTCCTCTGTGCCAAGAGAATTTCCAGCACCAGGTGCAGAAAGAAGAGGGTGCTCAGCAAAAGGCAAACTGCAATCAGCAGCTGTCTGTCTAAAGGGAAACAGATATTGCTGCTAAAAAAGGGATGTAAACCCAGGCTGTCTTACAACTGGAAGAACATCAACTCTTACAGATGCTTTAGTACACGTTCTCCAAGAGGAATTACCTCCTATACTCTCAAAAACAAAATGAAGAAGTCTTTGAACTGTAGAATTGGCACACACTGAAAATATTTGAAAAGATCTGGCCAAAGCCAGCACTTAGGCAGAGTCAATTGCTGCAAAGTAAACAAGAAAATTACTTTCTTGAAAGCACCATTTGGTAAGGAGGCACCTCATGATTCAGATGAAGAGTTCTGAACACAACCTTGTAACTGTCTACACAACAAACAAAACACTTCAGTGTGTGAAGAGTGGGAGGCACATTTTTTTTACAGTTCCTTTATTTAGAAAAGTGTGATTGATTTGGGCCTAAGTAACACAAAACATAACAAAAATAACAAAAGCTCTGAGTCTAGACAAAACAATGCAAAAATGAGGAAAATGGAAGATCACTACGCACAATTTATCTGAGGAATGTGTTGATACACCATGGTACTGAGGTTACAATATTGCAGAATTATAGAAGGAATCTACTGTTTTATATGAATGCTATGATTACGTCACCTTACCTGCTCAAACTCAGAGCCTCCCTCAAATTCTATATATAAATTTGGAAAAAGTTTTCCAGAATATATAGAAGACTCAAAATGAGGGACATGGGAGAAACCTCTTGCCAGATACCTCTTGCCAGATTATTTTCATTTTTCCCATTCAAGCATTTCTTGTACTTTTCAAGTGTCTGCTAGTATTTGATATTGAGAAAGAACATTAGACTACTTGGAAAATGATCCAGTTCTTATGGAGGATTTATTCTGCCTTGGTGTGAATGAGCTCAATCTTGAGCTTTGCAGGTAAACCTGGGGGCAGAGAGTTGATTCGTAACAACAACAAAAAAGGGGGAATAAAAACTTCTTTTAAAGTAACTTCCTATCTTCTAAACAGTTTTTCCACAAATAAACCTAAGATTTGGGAACACCATACCTTAAACAAACAAGGCTGGAGACTTCACCATTCACCTTTCTTCTGGAATTACTGTGGTCCCACCACAGAGCTCAGTGCCTGAGGTTTGGATGTTCCCTCATGTGCCCTCCTGACCTCCACTTCCATTAGAGACCAAGGAAAGAAAAAACTAGGAGGGGGAAATGACAAAGTGATTTCTGGTTCTGGGTTAGTAATTTCTGTTTTCTTTGAATACCTCTATTTGAATCTTGGTCTTTGCCCACTGGCAAATGAGCTTTGGGTCTACAACATAAGGTAGATTTACTTAAAACATACACAGATTTACTTTAAAAATTTATCTGAGAGTGCTCCACATGAAGAAGCACCTCTTGACGTGCCTGTGGACAACAGTGTCCTTCCCACAGTGTTTCTCATGAAGGCATCAGGAACAAAGTCACCCTTTAGCAAAATCCCTGATGCAGCTTAGGCTCTGGTGACATGTACCCAAGTGGCAGAAAGCAAATTTACCTTGACAGTTTTGTTATATCTCTCAATAAAAGACCTGTTCTCCGTAACACACATCATCACTGGTGGTTTAACTGGAACATGTTGGGGGAAGGTTCAGATCTCCATGCAGTCCTGTGGTGATAGATCTTCCCTGAACACAGAGGGAATGGGGAAATCACATTGGTGCTGGGGCCTTGCTAGGTAAACTTCCATTCAGGCAACCCGATGATCTTCCTCTCCCTGCTCAAGCCAAATAATTTCAGATAAAAGAAAATAAAGCTGGCACAGAGCAATTAGGCATTTTCTGATGACTACTTAGCCACAGCAAGTCTGTGTTTTCTTAGCAAACAAGGGTAACCAGCCAGCACTGTGAGGTACCCCAGCCACTAGCAGAAAACATTAAGCACTTGCTCCAGAGCAAGGCTGAGCTTGAAGTTAGACATCTCTCCACATGATAATGGACACTCTATTTCCTCCCTCTTTCTGCTTTAAAAGAATCTTTCTTTCCCTGCTAGATATACTGTATTTAAGAAGTCCTGCAGCCTGAACATGCTCTCCTGCTATAGCTTTGGCCAAAGAACCAGCAACTGAAGCTTTGGCCAAAGAACCAGCAACTGAAGCCACCAGTCAGCCAAACCTTCCTGGGCTTTTGGCTTATTTACCTTTTCTCTCTTTTCTCCCTTGAAAAGGAAGCTAGTGAGTCAGCAAGGGAAGAACAAGATGTTGTGACGAGAAGGGGCAGAGAATGACAGGCAAGATTCAGGATGATGGGCAGTGGGTCTCCTGAGGGCTTAGTGAGCTGAACTGAGAGTAGGAGGATTTTATGATATTGTGAACAGGAATAGGTTGATGGGCTGAAGGAACTAGAGAGAGGTGCCTCCCTTTGGCTTTTGCTATGGTTAAAGATAAATTATGCTCTTGGTCACTTGCTGTATGCCATTCTCAACATGCCATCTTCCCGTTTGCATGGACGCCTGACTATAACTTCCACCTCTGCCTCCGGAGTATACTGGGTAGGGAAAAGGACCAGAGTTGTTTCTCTAACTTTATCTGTGGTGAGGTTAACTAGCCTGACACCAACAAAAGCTTTTGTGTTCAAAATCCAGGTCCTCCCAGGAGCAGGGCTCCAATATGTCTGTTGCACAAAAAGAGCAGCAGATGTTTATGAGGAAAAAACGTAAGCAACATTTACAAGTGAAGACATTTCTTCCACGGATGCATGAAGTCCCAAATTTAGCAGACAACGCAGAACCCTACATATGGCAGAACGGAGCTATAAAAGTTGTCAGCAAGTGATATTCATCTCCATTTAGAAACAACTTGTTCCTACCATGTAATGTAAATGTAATGTGAATGCAATGGAAAACATACTTGTCTTTCTGCTGAAAGTGTAATAGGCACAGTTGTTTAGAGGAACTGAGCAAAGTGCTGGCAGGGATTCACTTTCTTTTTATTCTTTTTTGCACCTGACAGTATCAGATTTTCTCCTGACCTTTCTTATTCTGTTATTCAATAGACAACAGCTTCAAGTAAGTGTTGTTGGACAGAGTTAAGCAGCAGAATTTTTCGTTCCTGGTTTGCATTCTAGAGTGATGCAAGACAACAGACCACTAAGGTTTCCACACTCCAATCACTCAGGGAAGCAGGCACAGTCTGAGATGCTGCCTTTCCAGGGCCTTGCTATCTATCTACTAGCAAAGAACATGCAGAATAAGGGAGAAAAAGCTACTTACTAACTTCATGCAGTTACTTTACCTCTATTGTTCTCAAGTCTTGAGGAGTACGAGGATCTGGTTAATAAAAAGGAAACCTTGATAACCTCCTTTCTTTGATGAAAGGAATGTTGTTTCTAAAAGCTGTTGTCCAGAGTGTTGAAGCAACTCAAGCAGCATTTACAGACACTCCCACACACACAACTTAAAAGAGCAGTCCTATAACTGATGTTTGTATGCTCAGACATTCAGTGATTACAAGACACAAAGGTCAGTCAATCCAACACCAAAAGGAAAAAAAAAAAGGCTAGTATTTACAAAAATGCCTTCACAGCAGGTTTGCTCCACAGCTTAGCTGGCAGGAAGGTGTAACTGAAGAATACAATATGCTTTCCACAACCTGGTTTAGCTTTTGCCTTCACACAACTCTGTTTTAGAAGAGAATATTCAGACTTGGAAGGAACCCATAAGGATCATCAAAGTTTTGCTGCTGTCCAGTGTCCCAACCCCCCCGAGACACTGGTGTTAGCCATGTCCAGTTGCCTTGTTCTGGAACACTTCTTCCCTCACAGCACCCTGAAGGTATTTTATTTCATTTGGCTTAGACAATAAAACATTTGTTGCTCTTCACTGTAACCATGTATTTTTTTAAAAAGAGCTTAGTCTATGGGGCCAGTCAGATCATGCTTAGAGCTACGAAATAATCCAATAAGCTACTAAAAGAAGAGCCCACTTCATGATCATACCCCATCTTTGTCACAGCCCACTCCTGAGAAAGCCAAAGGTTCACCTCCTCCAGCCCAGCCCTTGCTGAAGGCCCCTCATCTCCTCCAGTCTCCCTTATTTTGAGGCCCTCCCATCCTCTTTCAAATCCACCCCTCACATTTCACACCCAGTGCCACAGTCTGCCCTGAGTGCCCAGCAAACCCCACTGTGCCACAACCTCTGCAGCCTCCCCCATTTCCACTGGGGCTAAAACAATTGCCATGCAACCTATGAACCCCAACATCTCACCACTGCTTCTGGGATGCCATCTGCTTCTTAAAGCCTCATGAGGCCAATTCTCAGCCCTTGGTCTCCTGTCTGGAAAATGAAGGAGAATCAATCATCCCTCTTCTGACAGCAGCACATCAGCGGCTTGTTTCCTTCAGACCGTATTCACCTCAGCTCTAGTTCAGTCCTCAGAGTGATAAAAGCTTTCCCCATGAACTCACACGCTCATAAATTCAACCTGGTTTATTCTAAATATCACATAAATTAAACACATTTCCCATGAATATTGCAAATACACATGAAATGAACACTGCAATTTTTAAAAAAAGTTTTGGCTTTGTTTATGCAACAAGAAGTGCCAAATGTGGTTAGAACATGAACTTCTCCTGTATTTACTAGATACAAAAAGGTGCAGATTAATAATTTATATTTATACATATGTACACACTCCATTTCATTTCTAGCTTTAAAACAGTAAAAAATGGTTTCAAGTTTATCTACATTAAACATACTCATTTACATCTGGTCAGAAGCCCCAGATAAGAGTTGATACAATCATTTCACAACTGCAAAATTAAGGCGCTACCAAAATACCAGTTCCACTAGTGTAAAATGTAACAGGAATAGAGTGTACAGCTTTCTATTTATCAATTTAAAAGTGGACTGGAGAACAAGGAAAAAGGAGCAGTAAGAAACATGACAAGTTCTACAGGTTAGAAGTACAAAGAGATCTTGATGACTATCAAATGAACATATTAAAATACAGTAGATAAAAGGCCTCAGTGGCAAACAATTAGTATGCTTCTGAAAGACAAAAAAGGTTAAAATATATATATATCATTTTGTAGCTTGAAATTTTACAGGTGAACAACAGGTGTAGAGGTAGAGGGATTTTTTTTTTTTTTCTTTTTGGCCTCTTTACGATGTATAAAGGGCCACATTCACCACAGTGAAAAGACTCATCATATATCCCAGCATCCTTGCTTGGACAGCAAGCAAGAAAAGTGTAATGAGCTAGAAAGGCAACAAATCCTGTCTATCTCTTCCAGGAGCTCAGCTCCAATGCTTCCACATGTACCTTGGCAACAAGTTACACCTAAGCACAGACTGGCTGTAATGTAGACATTTCCTCTAGAGAGCAACGAGACAGCTTTTCCTGTGAGGTACTACTGGATGCTGCAGATATTATATGGCAGAGGTGATTTGGTAAAAATGAAACTGGTACTTCCCCTTAAAAAGCAAGTACCACAGGGCAGTGGTGATTTTATCTATTTATTAAAGCTTTGCTATTTGATCAGCATTCAATGTTTTGGAAGAAATGTCAGCTTTGGGCTGCTAATATTATTATTTGCATCCATACACAGACAATTCCTTTTGTTGTTATCATTAATCCAAAACATCAGTCACTGAAATATTCACAAACCGCTTTAAACCTTGACTAAAAAAAAATCCCTCTACAGTTCAGCTTTCTTTTCAATAACACTCTATTAACTATGCAGGCCTTCATGAACACAGTAATGTCACTTCCCATGTAGAATGTCTTTACACATTACAAAACAGCAGTAAACAACCTCTCATTTCATAGGGTTTTCTGTCAGAAGTACCTCAAAAGTAGATACCTTGAAAAAATCACTTTTGCAGAGAAGAATATTAACATCAACATTTACTGAGGCAAAGACAAGAAGACACTAACTAGCACCTTGATTTTTTTTTTTTTCTTAAATGCACTCCTATCTGTAAAATTAAGCACATAGAAGATCAGGGACCAGCAATATACAAATACCATCAGCATCTTCTTCCAGCTAAACTAGTAATACTCAGAACTAGGCCAGACATACAAACAAGCAAGATGAATGAGTCTTGAAGAAATACACAGCATGGAAAGGAATGGGAAGAACAGGAAGCTAAACAGAAAGGATTGCAAGATCAAATACAGTCCATCTTCTGGTCCGAGAATTATGTAATTGAGGTGTGAAATCACCCTTCAGTAGCTCAGCTGACAGTCGGCTGAAGACCTACTGACTTCTGACATTTCCTCCCCCAAAAATACAACAATTCCTTTGTACTTCAGTGAATTCCTCTTCATCATCTTCAAATCCTGGAGGAAATGCATTCAACTTGAATTTTGAGTATTTTGGTGGTGGTAGCAGAACTTGTAGAAGGCTACTGTAGAGGTTATGACATCATTGGTTGTACATTATGCACTTCACAATTCAGAGAATATACTTACAAACTACTTAAATAGAAAAGGCGTGTTCAAGGTAGAGGCAGTTACAGTACATTCAGGGTATGTTACAGAAACCATTTGTGGTAGCCATTTGCTGAAAGCAAAAAAAAACTGAATTTTTGTTTCCCAGACCACAGAGGTTATAACTACAATACCCAAAGAGAGCAGGTAATATATCCCAATCACTGCATTTTAATGCAGTCTTCTTCCAGAATTCATGTACAAAGTGGAAAAAAAAAAGTTTAAATACCTCTTCATTGACAAATAAAGAGAAAAGAACTAAAAAAGAAACCAGGCACTTTGACCATGTAGGTAAGCAGCCATTTCTTCTTACCAGACTTCTGCACATGAACAAGTCTTTACATTGGTCTTGCTATGCTTGCAGCACATGGAGATTCAAGTCAACTTTTTTTTCCCTGTTGGTAGTATCAGTTCTAGTTATAGGAAACTATGCCAATTGAATTGGTAACACTGAGTTATTTCATTGGCAGTTGAGAATACGTTGATCATTTGACTGACAAGCGATCAATTGAACAGCTATCAAAGTTAGATATTAACAAAACAATACATAAAAAAAATAATCAGACAAATGAAGGTTAACACCTGACTGAAGCTTGCATTGAGACTTGCCTTTGTAGGTTCGGTTTGTGACTCCTTTCACGGTGTTACTGTGGACTGATTTCCATCACATACAGCAACTGGTACTAAACTACAATACTTTCGGGTTTGAAACACGTTCAGTAGAGACCACCCCAACGTAACAGGAGGTCAGCATGACACTGCAGGAAGGAGGGAGATGGGAACCTTCCACCCTTTCATCCTCGTTGGTTCCACTCGCAGAGCAGGTGTTCAGAGTAAACTGCAGCATGCCTTCCTCGTACTTGGGGTGAAATCATTATTTCACAGCAGTGTTTATCATACTTTAGTGAGCGGCTTGGTTTGAATTTAGCAGTAAGACTGGCTAGGATTACTTTGGGTTTTCTCTTCAAAGAAACCAAAGTACATATTTTCAAACACTTTGTATATACTTACTCTGCTACAACATGTAAATCACAAAGGAGGGATTACCTAAGGCTACCAAATCGTGTGCTTATTCAGTAGCTATTATTCTTTCTGATAAATATCCTCAGATGCCTTGACTACAAACAGCTTAACCTGTTTTTTCCTCAGACTGTTATTTGCTGAAGAGAGAGAGAGAGAGAGAGAGAGAGAGAGGGAGATGTGGGTATGACAGACTGCCTCCCAATTCACTAACAGACACAACTGTTGGTTACAGTCCTCATGCATACTTCTGCTGGGCAGCGTAACTCCTCTTCTGTTCACTACCTTCAAGAAAGTCTAGGAAACACCTCTTCAATCCACTGTCCAGTTTCCTCTTCCTACTGAGTGAAAATCCAGATCACATGCAGGCCAATGGCACTACTCTAGTACTTAACTCTCTTGGCTAAAAACATCAATTCTATCAAAGTACTTTGAAGCAATTATCCACATCCGTCAGCTACATTCTAAATGTAGCACAGCTCTGTAGAGGCTCAGTTTTCACCAGAACAACAGGAGAGTGTGCAAGGTTTGGTGAATACTCAGATAACAAACCGATGCAATTGATGGATGCAGGACGCAGTCAGAAAGGGCTGTTCCTTCTTGAAAGAATCTTACAAAAATACAAAAAACAACCCCTCCCCCTTTGCCCTCCCCCAGAACAACTTGTCATGAGATGTTTTTGGTGCCCACTCACAACACAAGTCCATGTTATCTGGGTCTTTTGCGAGTCACAAATATCAATACACGCCTGATGGCAATCAGACGATCTTTCAGGGAGGTCATAGCCAGTATAGCCAGCTGAGCTCTGTTTTCCAGAGGCAACACTGCCAAGAGCCACCAGTACCAGGCAGGACCACTGGGGTTGCTCTGCAAAAGGATGGAAAGACATGCAGTTATGTATTTCACCAGCCCAGCTCCATAAAGAACATCACCTTCCTTCTCACCTTCTATTTCTTAAGAAAGTCATCATAAAATAAGCAACCACCAAACACTTAATTGCAGGAGTTCTCTTTATCTGTATACACCATTAAGATTTATCTATTCAGCTACCAAATTACACAAGTATATTGTTTACCGTGCTTCATGCCAACAGACCAAAATTGGGTAAATAAAGAGTCTAGAATGTATAAAATGAAAGCAAAAATCTTTCAGAAAACAGTCTAGTGTTAAAATTCTGTGTACAATACGGCTGCATAAGCAGGCAGGTTTTATTACCTGTGGCTCTGGTTCTTTTCCTGGCATAGATCCAAAATGATTGAGAATTTGCACTTTCATATTGTCTTTAAGAGAAGTGAACCAGGCAACAGCTTGATCATAGACTGAATCATGAAGGCGGACAAGTTCTTCATATTCTGGTCCTTCAACCTTATTGTTAAAAGAAGGGAGATGGAACAAAACAGATTTGATATTATGGAGTCCATATGCTTCCCCAGAAGCAAATGAAGCAAAATAACGCAGTGACTACAGCTCATCAAATGTCTTTATCTAAATCTAAGTCTCAGATTTCAAACCTGTGATGCTGGAGTCTTTTTACCCTCCCCTAGGTGTTCTGAAGCAATATTTCTTGGAGCAGAAACTGCTTCACTAGTATCAATTCCTAAATGCTGGCACAATGGAAGAATATGCTCTCTAATCCTGGGACATATTTATCATCTCAAACCCACAACTGCAAGTCCCTGTCACAGAATGACCTCTGGACAGTGGTACATCATCTGGCAAAACAAAACAAACACTATTGCTACCAAGCACAGAGACAAGAGTGGGGGGCTACAGCACTGAAGAGACCAACACTACTTTATAGAAGTGTTAAGGCCATGGCAGAACAGCCAAGGAGAAGGAGGAGGGTAGACACCCGAGCAGGTAGGAAGCAGGGAAAGTGGTGCTTTCCCAATACCAGAAACAGCCATGAAGAAACACCCTCATTGAAGCAAGAGTGTTTTAGTTGCACAGGCTTACTATTAGCTATTAAGGGGGGGGAAAAAAAAGCATAAGCAAAAACCACTAGAAATTGGTGATTTGTGGGTTTTTTGGAGGGTTTTGATTCTAATTTTTGTTTGGGGTTGTCTTCCCCTTTAACGTGTGCACATCACACAGGTGATTTCACCTATGCCACTCACTCAGATACACATCTGATCTAGCTGCTCTGGATGGCCTTCACAATCGAGGAAAAGCAGTTCTAGAGAACAATTAATCTCACCTTAAGGTAAGTCTCTAAGAGCATATAAAACAGGTACCTTCGGACTGAGATTTTTGACCATCAGACATATCATGGATGCAGGGCACTGAACAGACACCAGCCTCCAATGTGAGACAAGGTAAATCTCACTCTAATTATGAAGAGGTGGATCTCTGGCACCATCTATAAACAGTGATTATATACCTGAGTTCCACTACTTCTCACTAGGCATTTAAACAGAGCAAAGCCCTCACTCTGAGCAGACTGCCTATTCCAGTTTGTCACAAGCAGGGGCACCTCCATGAATTCAACCTTTCATGCCCTGGCAAACAATAACATCACCCTACAGAAGTTAGACAAGCATTGCTAAGGCTTTACAGACCTTCACTTCAACTGTGAGAGTGCACTAGAGCTGTGTGACCAAATTGACTTCATCACCTGGCAGGAAATTACTGCTAAACTCAATATTAACAGCTACCAAGGTTTTATAGACACAGTCTGATGATCCAGAAAGCATGGCCAAAAATTCAGCCTTTGGCCAACACCCATCACAAACACCTGCCTTGATTCAGGTTTGCTAAGAGGACTTGTTTAAAAAAGCTACTCCCCTCTCTGCATTTCTCTGCTCTCAGTCAGCTCTAATGGATGCTTGTACAGGGCATGGTTAACTATGTGTCCCTAAGAACTCATTTTAAGAGCAGACTCCCACATTATTTGAGGACCTGTTCTGTAAATGAGAACTAGGAGGACATACGAAGTGTGCCAACTGTCTGTTCAGTGCAAGAGAACAGCCAGTTCTCTACCAACAGGAGCATGTGCTTTTAGAAGGCTACAAATTCTTTACCAGTTTTAAAATGTTACTCCGACCTCACCTACACACCACGACCTCAGTGTTCTAGAAGCTACTTTGAGATCCATGAAAAGAAGGTAACACTTTAAGCAGAGATAATTAAAAGGGAAGAAAGGGAAAGAAGATACAAAGTTTGTTCCATGGTTTTTAAAACAGAGCTTTAGTGTATTCGTAATGATATTGGCTTAAAAATAATGCACAGCTAGCTTGAAATGCAACAAGGAAAGGCTATTTAAGTGAATCCAGCAATACATGGGTATGAATAACTTTGCACCATAGATCACCTTTTTATCTTCAAGATACTCGATGTTTGCTGTGTTATATCCATCTCGCTGGCCATGGCTTAAGACCCTAAAACGACGGACACCAACTGTATCAACAACTGAGCGTCCATCAGGAAAAAACTTTACGTCCCTGATCTCTAATATACAGCCATGATCTGCAAATCTGAAATGACAGAAGGGCATAAAAGTGGAAGTCATCAACAAGTGTTTATAGACATCAGGACAAATACTGGGCCTAATTCACCATTTCTTATTTGAAAGAGGATTCTGCTTTGGTGACAATACATTTCTGCTTATTCACATAAGCCACACAAACCCCCACCCTTTCTGCCTTCCCTCAGAGGACCTGAGCAGCAGCATTTTCAGGGCAGGTTTGTGGGGTGGGAGGGCTGGAAAGGGACAGGTAACTAAATGAAGCATGTTTCATGCTGGGAGTTGCCAGCTGCCGGTGGAAAATTCATCTGGTTTGTGAAGAAAACAAGATGGGTAAAGATACTGTAAGGAAAGTACAGAAACTGAGGAACAAATGCAAGGCTGTGAGGGCTATCCCCCCACTCCAAGGTGTAAGCAGAAGACTGCAGGCTCCAGAAGAAAAAGGCTTTCTATTTAACAAGTATTTTCTGGCATTTGTTTCCTTTAAAAAAAAAAAAAAAAAAAGGTCAAATCAAACCCAAAATATCCTCTTCACAAAAGCACATTTATATCTACTATATTTAAAGAAGGAACAGGTTTTAATCACAGCCTGGAAGAAACAAACTTTTACTTCATCAGGCTTACTTAACTCTACCTTTGTGGTGCAGTGATTTCACTGGAGAGGCTGATTGCACAGACTCTTCACCACAATACATAAGCAGGTCTACATTTCAGCCTACTGCTAAGCAGCAGAAAGCACCGTCCCTAGTCTCATCTCAAGATACCAAACCCTGCAGGGTCTGAGAAATTCTTTATCATGGAAATGGTTGTTTTTACTAGGGCCTAGCCATTTCTTATGATGCAGTGATGAAGAAATGAGTCCTGTTCCTGCTCTACCAGAAATTATGGGTTTGGGAGGGGTTCGGGGAAAGCTCACCACTGTGTACAACTGTTCTCTCCCAGCCAATGTACAGGAAAAAAATCAGGAAGAGCAGGAGGAGCAGAGCTACACACAGCTAAGTCCTGGTGCTCTACCAGTAGGACTGATTAAAAAAAGCAAGTCTGTTAGTTTATTATAGCAATATTACACTGTACACTATTTAAACAGCTACATAACAAATGTTTTTTATTAATGATTTTAGTCACATTCATACTGGATTTAGAAATTAATGTAGAAGTGGTGATTTGTTCTTTTTTTTTGTTCTTAAAAGTATTACTTTTGGGTAGACAGGGACCTGAATCATAGAGACAAGAAAGCACCTGGAGACAGGCATAAAATATGCTGACAACATTAAGAGCTTACAGTCTTTTACCAATTAAAAGTTAAAATGGAAAATTAAATAGAGTAAGGTAATGAACTAAACATGCTTTGTCACGGTGTTTTTCAAGGGAGGCATGTATCCATGTAGATGATGAGGCAAAACAAGTTTCCCCACTTCTTGTATTCCCAAGTTGATTTCGCAATTTTGAATAAACAGAAGAACTTCTTACTTGTGTAAGAAGCAGGAACAGCCTGCCAGGTGTCTGCAGATGAAGGTTTCCTGCGCTTCAGTGTTTGATTTAAGTTCTCATGCTCAAGAAGTTTAATTATTTTAGTAACTCAAAACAGACAGGACATAGAAATCTAACCATACTGCTGCATTTTAAAGTACCCTTCATGATGTTATCTAACAAACCAATTATTGTGTTTTGGGGATTGTAATGCCTTGGCCCTCCGTGTTATTATACCTGATTCCAAATAAGTTTGGCTCTTCCATAAGCCTGCAGGGATGTAAGAAAAGTTATTACTGAAGTCCTAGGGTAATTCTGTCCTCACTCTCACAAGTATTCACTTCCAGAAAATTGGCAATACGCCTGAGAGGGACTGTGGAGCATCAGCTGCTGCTGGAGTCTGAACTCTGCTGAGTGGAGAACTGACAGCATGCCAAATGGCACTGCAGCACAGCCACAGCTGACTGGAAGCTGCAGCATCTCCTGTATTCTTACAGCTACCTTACTGTCCAGTCTGATAGAAAAAGAAAATTTCCCCTCCCCAAGAAGCATGGAGTAGACAAGGAAAGGCTGCCAAGCCTCAGCAGTGACTGCACCCTCTCAGCTCCAACACACAAAAATGCTGCTCCTGAGGATGCCTGTCTAATATGTTCTTAAAAATTCCCATGTTCATCATCCATTCTACAGCCTGCCAGTGTAGCTTCTGAAGTCAGAAACTATTGCATCTCACAAGGCAGACTTCTCAAGATCACCTCATGCTTCTCCCATGAGGTAGTGGTGATTTGTTCTTTATCTGTGAAATACTTAAAACTTCAAGGCTTTCATAGAATCAGAGAATAGTTTTGTGCTGTAAGGGACAGCACAAATCTAGTCAGTCTCTGCATAGGGAGCTGGAAACAGATCAGTGTTAGAATTCACAAAAATGAATGAAAGGTATGGTTATATAGAAAGACAATGTAACCCGCTCACTGAAGATAGTTTAGACATTGCAACACAGCAGTAAAGACAAACATTCAGATTCAACATTCAGCAGCAAAACAGACTTCTCAGCCAAGGGTATACTTTGTCTCATTAAAATGATACCACACTTTCAGGAAAGCTATGGGAGGTCTGGATGTTTTTGCCTTATTTTTGTTCTGGTGTTTTTTGGGGTTTTTTTTTGTTTGTTTTTTTTTTAACTGAATAGACAGAGGGGAACTTCACCCAGACAGTCAGTTTTCACTGGAACAAACAGACCAGCAAGCTTTCCAAACATGCAGCCAATTAAATGCTATTTTTGGAGCCTGTAGTAGCAGGATGAGTTGCTACATTCTTGCTATTATCCAACAGGGGAGTACTCAAATTACATCTTCGTGTAAAAAGGAATGTTTAAACTTCAAAACTAAGAAGTAAGCAACTTTAGCATTAGTTCATACAGGACTGGAAGGAACCACAGTGCTTTGGGTAGACAAGTATACTGTGCTGCAGTATTCCAATAGCTCACAGCAGCCTCTGCAACAACAGGACATTCTCAGCTCATCTCCTTACCCTTTTAATTCATCAGCTAAGCACATGCCAAACTGCTTGGTACCAGTTTCCATGCATCTTCTTATCATTAGGCGATAACGAGGTTCAAAGACATGGAGTGGACAAGGGATGGTAGGAAAGGCCATGGTACATACGAAGATGGGAACATCTTTATTCAAACTGTAAGAAAATTGTTTAAAAAAAAAAATCACCTTCTTCTCCTGGGTGCTGCTATATTCAGCATATATCCTTAATACAAGACAAATGGCTTCCTTAGACTAAATCTTTGTAAATGCATATCTCTTTGAGGTTCGCCATTTTCACAAGACAAACAATATTTCGGGAATCTTTTCCTTAATACATTAAGTAAACAATCCCTCTAACCTACTTCCACATAAAGGAAAAAACTCAAGAAATAGTTGATTTCCCAAAAAAACACACATAGTGACACATCTGAGATAGACATGGCAAAATTTTGGTGACAACTTTTCACAGTAACAAAGTAATTAAGAACCAGCCATGCTCAAAGTAAAACGGCAGAGAATCCCCAAACTCAATAAACTCCTCTGATTTCAAAACCCATTATTCCACTTAATTATGGGGGGATTAACTGCACGTTTTGTTTTACTTTTTAGCTGAGTTATAGCACAACATTCACAAGTCCCTGACAAAACTGGATCCTTGAACTTCTCCTGACCTGAAGTATAACCCATTGATAATTTGAATTTTATTCCCAGAGAACTCCCACTGTAACTTCTAAAGCTATTTATGTTGTTTCAGAGGAAAAAGCAATTATCTTTATTTTAAGAATATTGTTGTGCCTCTCCACCATCCAAGCACATTGTTACTTGTTTATCTGCAACATACACATCAAAAATATAAAACATCTGGCAGGTTCATTTACAAATTTCATTCCTGTGATGCATTTCCATAAGCAAATAAATCTTCTTCAGTAATTTAGATTGAAAAAATAGCTGTCAGTAGCATAAAGAGTGCCTACTTTGACAATTCCTTCATTTCTTCCTCATAAACTTTCTTCCTTTCAGATAATTCCTCTGGCAAGTAACGGACTATCAGTTCTTCTGTAAGGACGGTCTTCTTGTAAGTTCTGCTTGCCAGAAACTACAAAGAAGAGTCAACTCTTAAGTCTGGTAACAAGAAGACAAGTAACATCTCTTCCTCCCGGCCCATTCTTCCCTGAGGCCAAAGCGCACAGCAATTAGGACTGTATGGATTCCTCACCCTTTTCAGCCTCCAGCACCAAAACTTCCACTTCAGCCTATGTGGTTCACCCCACTGTCCTTTTAACTCTAACCCAATACCCTTCTTTGGCAGAAGTTGTACTACCAGGGAGAAAAGGCAGTCCACCCCCACTTTTGCAGATACATGCATCTTTTTCATCTCCACCTGTCAGCTTTACTAGCAGGAAGTACTATGTAAGGGATGCCTTATTATCTGCTGCTGACATGTGTTGGACCAAGGAGCAACCATTCCTCATGCACCACAGTTTCCACACAAATTGGAAATTTGGTCTGAACACAGCTATGGCTGGGGGTCCCCAGGCATGAGCCAGATGTGATACTGGAAGCCACAATTTCTTTAAGAGCCAGCAAAACCACTTGTATTCCAATGAATGCCAAATATATCCTTGAGTAAATGAGATCCATGCATAGCTTGATGCTCTCAGTACTGTCTTGTTCTGGTTTCACAGAATCATAGAAGTTTGGGTTAGAAGGGACCTTTAAATGCCATTTATTTCAACTCCTTCAGTGAGCAGGGACATCTTCAAATGGATCAGACAGCTCAGAGCCCCCCATCCAACATGACCTCTAATATTTCCAGCAATGGAGAATCTGCCAAACCCCTGCACAACCTCTTTCAGTGTTTCATCACCCTCATGGTAAAAAAATTTCTTGCTTGCACCTAATCTCTCCAAATCAACTCTTTCACTTTAAAAGCATTACCCTTCTACTAAAACGCTTGTCCCTATCTTTTTTATAAACCCCCTTGAAGTAAGGCTGAGATCAGGTCTTCCCAGAGCCTTCTCCTCACCAGGCTGAACAACCACAACTCTCAGCCTTCCTCCACAGGAGAGGTGCTTCAGCCCCAGACCACGTTCAAGTTCTCTGGATTTTTTCCCCCTGTGCTGGGGATCCTAGAGCTGGATGCAACACTCCAGGTAGGGTCTCACCAGAGAGGAGAAGAGGGACAGAATCCACTCCCTCACCCTGCTGGCCACGCTGCTTTGGATGCAGCTCACAAGTAGAGCACAGAAAATCTCCACACAGATGTTTTCAGAAGGACACAAGTTTGTGCAGTTTTGTTAATTGGGGCAAGGACATACTTACTTCTGACAGCTTTTCCTTGCAGAGTGGGCAAAGTGGATTATGGTCAAGGCAACGCTCAAGGCATTTGAGGCAAAAGGTGTGTCCACAGGGTGTGGTAACAGGTTCGTAGAACAACCTTAACATGAAAACATGGAACAGAAAAGCTAAGCTGCCAACAAAAACAGTTTCCAACGTGTGGTGAGGAGGGATTAGTCCTAGCTCTTTCTTTCTTTCCTGATTTTGTATAAAGCACAGGTGACAACATTATACAAGGATACAAAAAAGGTTTCCATGTTTACAAGTGGTAAACAACGGAGAACCACATATATAATGGAGAAAACCACATCTGTAAAGATTCACCAGGTGTAAGGTTCAGCAAAAAGGAATAGAATAATGATTCAGACATTCCCTGGCAGGTTTCTCTTCTTACACCATGATAATAACTTTTTTCAGAAGCTAGAGAGGCTTTGTTATGTTAATGCCAGGTCAACAGAGTCATACCTCATGCACAGGGAACACTCAAAGTCCGAGGCATCCACCAGAGTTGTTGGTATTTCACTTGAAGTGTCAGTGCTGTTTTCAGGTAAAGCATCTCCATCTAAGTGGTCAAGAAGATTATTATAGTAAAGATGTAATAATTACTGCATTTTCCAATGTTGACTTTCCCATAAAAAACTTGACTCGTGTCTTTTCTTTTCTGAAGTTTTGTTTCTAACAAACATACTTCCCAGCTAAGTTTTAGATTTTTTCTCACAGGAGATCTTTTGGAGAGCAGAGGATGATTGTCTGTGGCCAGAGAATACATTTTAGAGCTGAATACCAATTACTTGCTTCTCCCAAAATGATTATGTTGTGGATTTTTCTAGACTAGTTTTTAAAATATTCTGCTATTGCTTTCCCACCACCACCCCCACATCAGCCAGGCCAGATGTTTTCAAGTACATTAAGTCCAGAATTTAATTTGTTTACACACAGTCAAATATTTCATCACTGTTTATTATAGATATCTTAGCAGGGGTAATTTTTCTTACAAATATAAAAAGTCTTGCATTTTTCTAGACTAGGATGTTGTAGAAATCTACAGTTTCAGACAGCTTAGAGGACTACTTGGAGCTGCATTAGCTAATACAGCTTTTACTAGCTCAACAACCTCCAAGCGGAGGGGCAATACACTTCACTTAAAATTCTACCCAGATTGATTTTAGGGGGTGGTTTGTATCTCTGGGTTAAACTAATTTTAAGGGTATGCACTTCAAACTTCATAGCAGGATTATTTAGGCTCAAAAGCTATTAGCTCCAGCTTCTGTTGACATTTACACAAGCAAACTCTGCAACTTCTTTTACAGTTTGCATCTTTGTGATGAGTTGCAACAGAGCAATGATCGCCGCCTCCACATGTTTTTTATTAACTAAATTCTTGACTGTTAAAAAGTTCTGCTTTTTAGGTTAAGTTAAAACACTAGGATGCTTTGTTAAAGAGTAACTTATGCTCAGCATCTGGTTTATCTCCAGCACAGACAGAATAGGTGGTGTGTGGCCTACAAAGAAAAACAGTGCTATCTTTAACCTACATCTCACATGTTAGCATTTAGTAATCGCAAGAACCTGGCTGTGTTAATTCTGCAAATAGCAACATGGCACTGGGACCACGCACAGACCAGAAATTGGTGCTTATGGGTTAAACACGATCTCTGGCCTTCCCTATGAAGACACAGGTAGGT
This sequence comes from Regulus satrapa, assembly GCA_013396955.1. Lineage (NCBI taxonomy): Eukaryota > Metazoa > Chordata > Aves > Passeriformes > Regulidae > Regulus > Regulus satrapa. The sequence goes on along the minus strand of VWZN01000250.1, from coordinate 843,582 downwards.
CAGATTTCACAATCTGTTTACTGAGTCTGCAGTTCATGGGCAAGTACAGGGTTTTTCTCTGCCACAGCAACGTGATCAGAAACTGGCCATATATTGATATTTTGTAGACAGCTGCACTTGAAGACTTGTAACATTTTCAGGCAGAAGTCAAATTCATCAAGGTGTGGGTTGTTTGTTTTTCTTTAAGGGGAAAATATTCACACCAGCAACATTTGCAAAGTCTATTTTAACCAATTACTACATTACTCAGTGAAGTATTGCCTTCACCATTCTTAGCCCTGAGTACTAAAGCCACTCTGGAGGTCTTTGTTAGAAGCTTGAGAAGCATACAAATTTTAAGCACAGCAATCAAGTAAGAGAAAACTGGGGAGTGGGGGCTTATTACCCTTTAAAAGGCTTCTTTGCTTGCTTGGAAAATTTCATGTAAAGTTGCATGCTACCATTTCTACTGCCAGTTAGAGACTGGTTTCCAGGTTTATTTCATCTTTCAATCATACAAAAAAAACAATCAAGTTCAGCTATAGCTGAGACCTAGAAAAGGGAAACGGAGCTACCAACTCGGAGACTAAACTGTGAGTGGATTACACAGACTTTACATTGAAAATGGCCCATTTGTGAAAGAAAACCACAGTTTTTAGTCAATGAACCTAAACTGCTCTGGAATAAATAAGTTAATAGGTTGTTAGAGCAGAAACAAACACACCAGAGAACAAAATATTATCCCAGTTCCTGCAGGGAAAGTTTTATTGACCCCTATAAAATGGAGTAAAAAACTTGACAGTTTTTCAGTATGTGCAAGAGAAATTGCTCTTCTAAGCCACAACACAAACCTTTTTTAAGAATCTTATTGGGAACATCCAGACTCTGCAAATCTCTCATATCACTGGACAGCTTTCTTTTTAAGCCAACCCCAGGTAAACTGGAGAGAATAGCTCCCAAAGATTTCTTGTTGTCATCAAAGTAGAGATCCAGAACATGATGGGTAACAGAAGAATCAGTGTTTCTGAATACATCAGATTCTTGGGACGGGGTTTTTGTTAACCTGAACATAGTATCCTAAAAAATAAGAATAGTTATATGAGACAATTTTGATTTGCTTTTATCTGTTAGTTTTATCAGTCACAGATCAGTGTTCCCACAAGGAGCCTAGCAATAGAGAAAAGTCTGTATCAAAGGTCATTTCCCAATTGTATGAAGTAGGGCCACATCTCTCCCTACAGCTCCTGTCTCTAGAAACAATGCTCCTGTCACACTAAAACCTTCAGTAGAAAAAACCACAAACACAACTGACCCCCACATGAAGGCATCACATTGTTTTGTGACGAAAAAGGTTCACTCTCTTATTTTTCTGAGGAGGTACATCCCAATAAGAGATCCAACAGCAACGGAAGAGAACAGGCTTACCATGAAAGAAAGTGCTTACACAGGTGTAGACAAATACATTGTCACACAGATCAGAAAGATCCATGTGCTATTTTTGGTATTTTTATGTTGAACACTTTTTGCTTTACCTTTGAGGACCCAGCAACAGAGTTATCTTCCACAGCTGACTGTGTGTTTATGCTACTCAGAAATGCAGGTTTCAATCTTGTATGGGATGTTCGACTAGAGAAAGGTGCTGTTAGACTATCATGCACATTTTCAAAGGCTGGGAAAAACATCTCACACATTATCTAATCAATTAGAGAGAAAAAAAAAAGAAAAAGTAATAATTACAACACAGATATTTATGTTTGTGAACACAAATGCACAAACTTCACAGTTTCTAAGAAAAAAACTAAGAAGTTGCCAAGAAGCTTGCAACATCCAAGACATCCTGCATTCCCCAATGCCCATGGAAACCTGAACGACAGTGCCCACCACAACCACAGTCACATTCCAAGGTGCTCTTCTGGTGCCCACCTTCCTTACCAAAGGCTTCTTTCTGCTCCCCAAGAGCATCCAGGACAGCAGTTTGCTGCATCCCTCTCCTGATCCTACCCATTTCCATTCTGACCCTGCCTCCAGAAGTCTTCAGACCGTGCTCTCCCATCAAAACCACTTAACAAAGACGTGCTTAAACATTCCTTGTGTTCTTTATCCATCTCCTCCATCCTCAAGCAGATTTACACAGCTTTAAGCAGTGTAAAGCCTGTTTCCCCCCTCTCACTAGTCCTCACACCAAGCATCTTGCCTCGTCTCATTTTTATAAAAAGCTGCATGTATGGATGGTCACAGAGAACCTGATGATGGGCTATTGGCACTTACTGTGTCTAACTTCCCATAAGGAACAAAATGCTAAAAAGACTGCAGGATTTTTCCAGGACAGGGCAGCACACATCTTCCTCTTCTCAATCCTCTGCCACTTCCCACATGAAAGTAATTTTCTGATGGGTACTAAAATTAGCACCCTCAAGCCTACGCAGTGGAATTCACAAATATATAATCCCTTTGGCTGAGGCATAAACCAAGAGGTGCCTCACACAGCATAATGCTAAAAAGGTTTACTGGAAAATCTACTGAACCTAACTATCCTCTGGGTGTTTACTATCACCTGAAAAATCTTAAATTATACTTGGCTGTGGGATTAAAAGCAGCACAATGGCCAAATAGCCAGTAAATACATTTTATACCTTTTGGGCTTCTTTCTTCATTGAGCTCCATTCAGGATTTAAGGCAACACAATAAAGAAACTCCTTCAATGCTTCCTCAGTCCTTTCCAATCCAGAAAGAGCTTTTGCTTTCACATAATGGCCCTGTTCACATAAAGGAAACGCACAAATCTAGAGATCATTTCTGAAGTGGCAGCAAGACACCTGAAAACAAACCTGAAAGTTCAAGTCATTCTGCAGGTGAAGAATAAGATGCTTTTGGGGTAACAACCTCTGTGACATGTGTGACTGAAAGAAATTCAGTCCATTCTGGTGAAAAAAGATTCCCCATGAACCCTCTGCTGCATCATCCCTTGCCAAAGGCATTGCTCATTTCAGGAGAGAAGAGCTGGGAATAAGAAGGAGTGTTTCCCTCCCCACGGGACGAAGTCTACTACACATCCCACTGTGCTTAGATACACCAGAGAACAGTTTCTCATACCAGGACAAACTTTAAAAGTAAGACACCTGCACAGAAAAGGCAGTGGCACAAGGCAGCCTGGAAGTGGCAGCTGAGAGAGTTCACGACAGTTCACTTCTCCTGGATGTCATACTAGGACAGAGATAATTTTTCACCTGTTTTATTTGGCCCAAAAACATCATGAATTTAGGGCAACATACCAATGCTTAACCTGAAGCATTTCAGCCCACCCTACCTCTCCCATGTTCTGGAATTACACATCCATGGCCAACAGGTTTGGTAGCCAGCTTGGGAATAAATCCTGCTTTGCTTGTTACTAGGAGCAAGAGAGGAAGGCCTGGCCTCTGAACTTACCTGCAGATATCAAACTACAGCTCTAATCTGACTCTGGCAATTACTTCCTTTACAATGAAAAGAAACTAAGTGTGCATTTAAACATTTCCCTCTTGCTTATTAGACAGAAGTGTGCTCTACAAGTCCACCCCTGCCCCACATGAACATCTCTAGGCTGTACTGAAAGTACAGCTTCGTTCATGTAAGAGACTGGCTAGATGAGCAGATCCACTCTTCTTCCTTCATTACAACACTGAAAGATCCAGTATCTCATAATCTTCCTGAGAAGGTAACTCCCTCATTTTTTCAATATTGCCGTCCAAGCTGAGACCTGTTAAGATCTTTACCATTCCACTGGAATTGGAAGAAGGGGGCTAATGCCAAAAGCAACTAGCAAGCACTGCATAGACCAGATTAATTAACACAATTATAATTTGGTGACCTGTACAGGAAGTACAGTACACATCAATTCTCTCCAGGCGAGATACATTTTTCTTTTCCTCATTCAGCAGGAAGAGAGAACCTGTGAGGCCTGACCCTGACCTTCTTACCTGGATGCTTGCACAGCCTCCACATAACCTTTTACACATCTGCCATCACTGTCAGCATTACTGCACTGCACTGGGGAGTCTAAAAGCTTGTTTGCACTCGTACTTCAGGGCCGTAAGAGCAATGTCCTTATCTGACCTGCAAGGGAGGATTGAGCTGGGTTGTCCACAGACAAAGTACCTAAAGATCCAACACCACGAGTTAAACCCAGGGACTAGAGGTCCCTATACTTCAGAGACTACTGCTGCCACCTTCTCTTTCCCATTTTTGTATATGCCTGACAAGCATCAGGCTGAAGGGCTCATCCAAGCAGGACCACATGAAGCAGGTAGGAGGGCATCTCTCTCTACCCTCCATATAAAAACACAAATGGAAACGTCTCCCTGCTTCACAGAGTCCAAAGACCTGGTTTTCATAGCAACTGAAAAAAACTCATCTGTAGCTCCAATGATGAGAGCATACCAAGGAGTTTCACCAGTAACTCAGCAAGCCACTAGATCTGTTATTAACCAGCCAGAAGATACCGGAAGGTGAACGCTTGCATCCTACGAGCTACTCCCAGAATTAAGTTTAATTTTATGTTGGGTTTGTTTTTTTTAACTACACAGCAAATGTTTGTGCTAATCTCTGCCACTGGATGAGATGCTATAAGACAAAAAACAAAGAAGATGCCCAGAACTACCAGAGAACGTGGACTGTGGACCAGCACAGCTTATGTCCATGTCCTCTCAAACATGAAAGCACAAGTGAAGTACGTCTGAGACACTGCTGGTTACGCCATGATGACAAATTTCACTTTCAATTAACATTCTTCAGAGATGTGATTAATGAAACCTTTATCCGCCTACGACTGACACGCATCACATTTCCATGGATTCAGGCAAACAGAAGACACTTTAGGAAAACATCTGAACGTGCGTAATTAATTTTTCTCCCTCTGCACAGAAACCTAGCCAGCATCACCCAACATGGGATTCCTGACTTGATGAGAAATTATGTGAGATAGAGAAGCAAACCGGATGAAGGGAAGATTATAAACTGCGTTCCAACATGCCAGAGACCCGGTGTTTCAGACAGCACCTCTCTGCCTGCCCTGCATCATCCCTGACTGGGAATGGAGCACTAGATGCACAGCCCTGCTTGCACAGGCAGGAGGCCAAGACATTTATGCAACACCTCCTTAGTCTCCACAGGAAGACAATGTCTGCTTAAAATCCTTCCCCAATTCCCCAAGCTATGCTCCCCCTCAGAAAGCAGCCAGAGGCTTTATCTGCTCAAAACTGTGCAGCAGTTTTGCTGCTGATACAAGGGAGACTGACCGCAGCTGTAATCCTAGGTGGGGTGAACAGTTGGACACTTAGTCCAGCCTCAGGCAACCAGCAGTAATGAGGGGCACCGCGTGCTTCCTCCATTTCTCTGTCCTAACATCATTTCTGATACTTGTTTCAAACTGCCCACTGCTCCATGCAGCACATCCAACCAAAGGATTGATATGAAAAAGATCCGGAATGGATAAAAAGGATATGAGAAAAATCCCAGCCCCACCGTGACACAGGTAGGTATCACAGATATGAAATCTTAGGATTAAAGAGGGAAATAAAATAATCCTGAAATCCAGCCTGGATGGCTGTATATTCATCAAAAAAACACACAAGCCAGCAGGCTGTCAAAGCCACCCATTTCCTGGGAATACATCATCCCAGAGGGACCTGCAGGGCCATCCTGGGCTGCCGGAGCATTATGGACTGATTCTGCTGCCAAGCTGCAGCACAAACTGTAACAGACAATAGGCACCAGCATGAATAAAACCACACCACCAGGTGCCCACCACCAACATTTTACCAGGAAGAGAGATTCTGAGGACCTTCCAGACTTGTTCTTTGAAGAACTTAAGGCATTTTTGGCCCTGTTAACGCCACGAAGTTATTCCAACAACACCCCCAGCAGCACTGTCCCCAGCACAGAGAGAAGCCCTGAGAAGAAGCAGTTTTCCTTTTGGTCTTTACAAGAGGCAAGCACCATACCGCGGGCCAGTGGGGTTTGTTCCGGCACAGGACGTCCGCGTCGTGAAGAGCTTGCTGGTAGTTTTTCATCAATGTACAGAGCTCTGCCCGCTGTGCTATTAATGAACACTTGCAAGGAGCTGGAAAACAAAAACAGTTGCAAGGAACTTCATTAAAAGTACACGTTAAATGCTATAATAACCTCATATCCAGCCACCATAATAAAATAAATCACTACGTCGCACCCATTACACTGTCCTGTAATGGAGGAAAAAAGGCAATTCCTTAATTCTTTCCTGATTAAAATATATTCTTCTCACCCTGAAGGAACTTTTGTGTTTTATCTAGGTGGACATATTTGATATCCAAAAACAGGAAGCCACTGCTCTTTTCTCCATCTTGCTTACAGGACACTTTAGACAGCAAAAAGAAAAAAAACTGCAAGTGTTTCTACCCTCAGTGTGGAAAAAAAAATCACCAGTGCAGGACTTCAGCTAAAATGTTCCCAGAAGCCATTAAATAACAAAAATGCATGCAGCCTTTACACTTCATATCCACTTGCCTTCCCCAGGGCAAGCAAACCTCTCATGATCACACACCTTGCCTCCACAAATTCATGAATCATTCTGTTCACATAGGTTATGAACTTCCCAAGCAGTATTACTCTGTGCTCTCTTATGATCCCTAGAACACATTTTAATTTCACAGAACCACTGGCTGATTCATGTTCAGCCTGTCCACCAGGACCTCCAGCTCTTTCCTGCAGATCTGCTGCCTAGTCTAGCCCATCCTCTTGCACAGGGTTATCGTGTACTTCCTCTGCAGAAGTAGGCAAGGCTGGGCAGCAGCCCATGCCCCAGTCTGTTGGTTTAAATGGCAGCCCTGCCCTCCAGCACATGAATTGCTTCTTCCTCTCCCAGTTTGATGTCAGGGACAAACCCGCTGACAGTGCACTCTTGCCTGTGATGGAAGCTGTTAACCAGGGGCTGAACTGTGTCAACCCCATTACCAGCACCTGGACAGCACCACTGGCAGCCATCCGCCCAGCAGCTCTCAAGCCATTAGCGACCACCTCATGCCCAATGGTCCAGTCAATTCTCCACCTCCCTGCCACCAAGTCCCCAGCTGGGCAAGAAGGACACTGCAGAAGGCTGCTGCAGCATCCTTGCAAAACACACAGTAAGTCCCAAATAATGCTCTGCTTTTGTTCACTAGAACAGTTATGTCATCACAGGTGATGAGATTTATGAGAGATTTACTCTTGGTCACTGCTGACCTTCATGTACTGGGAGAGGCCTCTGGAAGGCTGGAAGGTGGCTGCTGACAGTGCAATAATCCTATTTAATAAGTGCAATAATCCTTTTGCAAGCGTGAGCTGGTTAAAACTGTCAGAACTGGTAATAAACTTTACAAAGGCTCCAAGGTGTGCTGAGAGACAGCATGACATTTCTGCAAATTTTACACTTCACATCCAACATAGCTCACAATCCAAACTTTTCACCAAGTGTCACCTCACGCATATTCACACAGCGGGCTCCTGTCTCCATACTTCTCCTGCTCTCTTCAGCCTGCTTTGGCTTCACTGTTTGGCTCTCACTTCAGCACCAGCATCCTAAACATGCCCTCAGTAAGAACACATTGTCCATACACAGCCCGGGTACAAACACATGTGCATAGACACAGAGCAAGCACGACTGCTGCAGGTGCCTCCACTCCTTCAGTTTAAGGACCTATGGCCCAACATCCCATCCCCTTCCCACCTTCTCCCCACTCTTGGGCTGATGCTACTGATTGTGCAGGAAACCAGGCTCGTGTGGTTGCACTGACAACCAAAGCAAAGAATCAACTGACTGAAAGCTAATTCAGTAGCAACAAATAAATAGAAAGATTTAAGAGGATCGATTTCCCTCAACTAGTTCACTGTACAGCCACACAAACAGTCCAGTGCCAGGACACTGGATGAGAAGGAGAGAAGCATCAAGGAGCACTGCCTTTTTTGGCTGGAGCACGGACTGACGCCAGACATGCTAACTGTAACATGACATATCAGGGCTGATGCTTCTCTGCTGGTTTCAGACAGTGACAGCTAGAGACTGCACTTTAGGAGCTCTGTAAAAGCTCACACAGTGGGGTTCTGCGCTGTTTTTTGTTTGTGTGGTTTTGTCATGGTGGTTTTTTTTAAACTGTTACACATGCAGACTGCTGCATGCAGTGATCTACATTTCTACCTGATAGTTTTTAAAAAGACTGCATGTTAAATGAAATTGAAAAGCACCTAACCTAAAGTCTTCAAGTAAGTTTTTTGTTCCTTCTAACAGATGCTCAAATATGAATTTAGTTACATTTGAACAGTAAGGAATTAATACTTTGTATTTCCATCTTTGTATCTGCTCTAGAGTACCCAGGTGCAGGATATGCTGAGGGGGGTAGAAGCAACAAGCAGAGTTAGGCACCTCCACAGGAAAGCAGAGTGCAGGGATTTCTGGAGCCATAGGGAAAAGAAGCAGTGTGAGATTAGGGGGCAAAGCAATTCAGCTTGCTGCTTCTATTCACTACTGCACATTTTGACCACACTGATGCTTTCCAGCACTCTTCAGAACGGTTCACACACCCAACAGCCCCAGAGAGAGAACAGGTTCATCAGCTCTTTTTAAGGAACTTCACTGCAAAAGTTCTAAGCAAAAGAAAAAGCCAATGCACAGCCCAACAGTGTGGCAAAGACTGCAGATCCTCCTGAAGCACAGTCCAAAGGGTCTCACAATATGAAAGGAAAATAAACCAACCTGGAGGCAAGCCATAAAAAGCTACGTGTATTCAGGGCTTGTACCTCTTCTTCACCGAGAATCAGTCAGAAAACATAAGGTGTGACTCATCTTAATGAGTAACTGGCAAGGAATGTTTAGTTAACTGGGATAAAGGATAAAAAAACCCAACAAACCAAACAGCTTTGCTAAAAGACAATGGTATTTACGAGGCCATAGTGTAACAGGTCTTCTATAGGGAGATGAAAGATCTAGACGAGATGCCACAGGTAGAGTGGTGCACAGCCACCTCCATTCAGGCTCACTTCACTCACAGAGCAAGCAGTGCAGCCCCAAAACCTTGCTGGTTCTACACCCACAACCCGAGCATCCCTAATTCCCAGGCTCCTGCTATCAGCAGGACTGCCCCAGGAGGGTCTGCATCCCATCAGGGCAAAGCCAGATGGACTGAGACCTCATTCTCTGTCAGTGGAACTGAGGTATCAGCTGGCTGACTCCAACTCAGGGTCCACGCAGAAGTGGGATGAAGAAGTGTATACCTAGCTGCAGCCTAAACAGCTATAGGGTTTCTTGGGAGCACCACAATATTGAGTTGTTCCACACCACAGCAAATGCTGTGGTGAAAATAATTAGTCACAGAAGGTGGGAGGGCTTGAGGATATACAGAGTTTGTGAACGCTGCTGGATGCCAGTATACAAGTATGCCAGTGTTCAAGGCCAGGATGGACAACGCCTTGAACACCCCAAACCAGTGATCTAGTGGAAAAAGTCCCAGCCCATGGTACAAATGATCTTTAAGGTCCCTTCCAACTCTCAGCATTCTGATTCCACACTATAATAACTGTCAAGTTTATTTTTGCAATTAAAAAAACAAAAACAGCAACACAAAAAAACAAAACAAAAACCCAAAACAAACAAAAAAGCTGTGCAATAATCTAAAGTTTGTTTTAAAATAATGCACCCTTTCTCTCTTCTGGAGATAAAGAGCAGAGAAAAAAAAAGAGGTTTCTTTTACAAAATTACTTATTATTTCAGGCCAAATTAAAAAAGAAAAGCATAGAAAATTTTACTGTTTCCACAATACCAGCAGATGGCATTTTGTGAATCCAACTTCTCCTGGGAATCTACAGCTGCACAGCAAAATTTATGTCCTTGTCAGCATCAGGGATGCAGAACTGAGGCTCCCAGGATCTGCGGCTCTGGGCAGCTGGGACACAGGGATTTCCTCCAAGTCAGGTCCTGGAATTCTTCCCAAGCATCTCCCTTCCCCCCAGCCACAATCCCACTGTACCAGACAAAACCCTGGCCTCTACAGGGCCCAGAGCAGAGCTATGTTTGAGTCTTTGCCTCCTGGACCCTCCTGTGGGCCACCAAATACTGCTTACCCTGAGTGTGCCTGTCAGCTTGGATTTCTTCAAAATCATTAATTTTCCTCTCACACCATGTTTGTGCTCATCTTCACATTTCTTTTACTTATGCAGAAACTATCACCCAAAATTACTTTTCTAGATATGCCCAAGCATTCAAGTTTTTTTAAAAAACTATTCTGTTGAGTTTGGGAGGCTGATAGGAGAACAGGGCTCCCAAAAATCTCTTTGTGCCTGGAAGGCAGTTGGAGGAATGATGAGAATTGGCCCAACTGGCAGCAGATGATGATAAAAATTTTACTGTAATAAACTACACACTGCAATTTCTTCCAGGAACTCAGAACAGAAAGAACAAGTTTAAAGTTGCTAGAACTCTTCAACTCTCCTTATCTGACAATTCTTCCTAGAAAATTGCATCTTATTCAAACCCATTTCAATACTAAGCCTATTTCCTGAAGGCATGAGCAGAACTGAAACAGTGTCATCACAAACACCTTTCAGTCTTGCTTGTAAGAGTCAGCCTGCACAGTTTTTCAGCAGAAACTTCTGCTCACTTCTCTCACATTTTAAAGAAATTCCTGCCCTGGAGAGAGAAAGAAACTTGGCTTGTTTTGCTACATTATGCATTTAGTTCGAACAATTCGGTATTGAAAGCCTTTTAACAAGCTTGAAAAATAATATGAAACATATATTTTCATTTCAGTGAGAAATTAGCGAGTGTTAATAATGAAATGAATAGCAAATTAGCTTTTCACCTCCAACTTCACGTAAGCACGACAAGTCCACACACTAAAAATGGATGCAAAGGGTTGTCTGGTAGGGAAAGAGGGCGTGGCAAAGAGAAAGGTGCAGTTTAGATAAAATAATCAGCAGAAGTAGTAAAGACATTCACGATTTTAAAATGAAACTTCATTTCACAGCAAAGATGAAAACCAGGGTCAGCTTCCCAAACCTGATTAAGAGGGACAACGAGCACGACCACATACTTGCAATCAGCAAACCCGTGTTTTCTAAACAATCAGTCCACCTCAACTGGATTAACAACTGGACTTTAAAAAGTATACATATAATCTTCTGAACATCATAGCTGTTCCTCTTTGCATTTAAATCACTGGCATCTTTCTGAAGCAATCAAAGACCTCAGAAGAAATGTGCAAGAGCTTTTAGTGCACCGAGAATACAATAAAAGATGGCTCTTCCTCCAGAAGTCTACTTGTGCAACCCAGCACCCTTCCACAGCACTTCGGAGGCAGGCACTTGTGAACAGGACTCTGCAGGCAAACGAAACACCCATTTCCCCTGGGGAGACCAAGGGACCAACACTGGCAGACAGCAGTATGGGGCCTTTGGTACACTTGAAATAGGCCGTAGTGACGATGAGGAGCACACGGAACCACCATCCTTCACTCGGAGCCTGTGCCACCAAATTTTAGGAAGATGTAATTTTAAGATTGATACTAATTTCTTTCAGGCCTCTGTATTTTGCTGCTCAAAAGCTCAGACTTAAAAACACAGCTCTTGCCGTGTGCTGAACAAAATGCTTTAAATTCTCAGCAGTTTTATTTCAGGATCAGTAAGTCCTCAGCTAGGAAGATCCATATGTTATTTAAAGCTGGACTGTCATCACTGCTAAGCACAGCTAATCACTATTCCCATCATTACTCAGGAGAAACACCATAAGGGAAGTTGTATGCTACCAAAAAGAGTTGCTAAAGATGATGCAACTAACTTTTCACCCTACAGCTTTTGTGCTGTAGCTCTGGTCTCATAGCATGCCAACTGCATTGTTACAAATTAATGCATTTCCAATTACAATAAACTACAGTTTAGTTTGCATGTCCACAACTCCAAAGCCAATTATAACCTTCTTCCCACACCCGTAAGTCATGAACTGCAGCAGCAGCAGAAGTCTCAATTTCAAGAATGTCCCAGCAAAGAGCTAAGCTATATAAGCAATATATTAGATCATTGCTTCCTCCTATGCAAATCCTTATCATTCAACACTCTGCTAGATGCCTGCTAGTCTTTCCAGGTAATACAGTATTAAACAACACACCCTCCTGGTATTTTCAGTTCCCACTCTACCCTTTGGACATTTGGGCTGCTTCACATGATGCACCCCCAAGTCCATCTATGTCCTCTTGGTACCAGTATGATAAAAGCAGTAAGTACACAAATACGACTCATTTTTCAATGCTTACTAATTCACCCAGCTTTTAGCTCAACACTGAGAAAGGTTTCCTACTAAAGCCTCAGTCAGAATGCAATTATCCTCTCAAACAAACAGCAGGTATAGAGACTGCCCCAAATCAATGTATCTACAGACCGAAGTATGATATTACAAGCAAGATTCAAAACCAAAACAAAAACCATCAAGAGATCAACCCCCTGCCAGACNTCAACACTGAGAAAGGTTTCCTACCAAAGCCTCAGTCAGAATGGAATTATCCTCTCAAACAGCAGGTATAGACCCTGCCAGATCTTCAAAGCACCCAAGGAAAAGTCCAGATCTTCCCAAAGAAACAGGGACTTATGCTGGGTGCAAAACAATCTTTGATTGCAAGGAGACTCCAAAGACTCCACTGTACTTTGCAGACAAGGCGGGAACAGCCAAGTAGGTCTCCCACAATTACAGTTTAATAAGATATTCTATCATAAAACTGTTTTACCAGTGACAACCTAGTTGCCTTCTTTGACATGATTAGTACATAAGCTACATTTCTACAAGTTACTCTTAAGGTCTTCATAAGCTCTTTTTCCAGTTAAAGCTAATTTCAGAAATTCTGACTTTTGCAAAAAGGACCCTCTTGTTTCTCAGTTAATACCTCACTCCTTCTGTCCTCAAATAGAGCTGATCACTTAATACATTTGCAGAAAAAAAAATGTACTGCAATACCCAACTAATTTTAAGATAAGGAGGTACAAGTCAGTTCTATAAATGTCTCCTTTCAAAAGCAAAAGACATTCTGTTATACTTCATCAAAGAAAAAAAAAGAGTACGCCGTTTGAAGAGACTTCAAAAATTCTTCAGACTTTGACAAGTAGGTATAGTTCATTCTCGAGGATTGCTGAAATAATTCAATTATTTATAGGAAATTACATCTGGGTTACATACATAAAGGAGGAGAGGAAAATACACTTCTGTAGCATTTAAGATGGGCTAAGTTACATGAGCAGTGTTAATTACTTAAGAAAAACCCACACAAAAACCCAAAAATCCACAGCAAGACTGTCTACCATACAGAGTGCTCCCTCCTTCCCTTCACCAGTGATGAATCAGCCTCCGGACCACCTTGGCTCTGGTCCTGCAGCTCAGCAATGCCTCTGCCTTCAGCAGACCCTCAGCAAGCAGTCAAAAACTTCCTGAGACCCATCTACAGGACCTGAGCACTCAACCACAAGCTCTGTACAAACCAAGAGTAACATGAGCTTCTCCTGCAAATGACTTGACCTGTTTCCAGTGGTGACACACATGAAGTATTTACTACGATTTTTCAAGCACCGCTTCACAGTAAAAGGAGGGGAAGGCACTGAGGGGCAGAACTCTGCAAAATATTTCAAGTTTAAAAATAACTCTGGGATTACTGCAACAGTCTCTAGGTAACCTTGACTCCTACTTTTACACATGTTCTTCTGTCCACGTAGAACAGAGCAAAGAGGTTTTGGATACATACTTTAAGCGGATTCCAAGACATGATTTAACAGAGGGATGGGAAAGTTCCTATTTCAGCACAACCTCTCTAAGCAGCAAGCAAATACTACTTTTTGTAGCTGCTAATTTCAGAAACACTACCTCTCATTCTTCTCTTAAAGTCACCTTACTTTAGGAGCTACAAAATTAAATATTCTTCTGATAAATTATTAAAATGACTGAACCAGTTGCTGCTACAGGAGTCATGACAGCTGTCTACCATGGCTTTTCTGGTTTTTTTGCTAAATGGCTGGTACAACATCAAAGACTTCTTTACTACTGCAGGAGAGTGTACCCATGAGCCTGTGAGGAAAGAAGATTTGGCCAACAACTTTTTTACCATATCAGGAAAAGACAAATGACCTTATCTTTTAAGAGCAGCCTTCTAGAAATGACGGACAAAAGAACATTAAAGTGTTCTAATACAAATAATGCACATACACATGCATATGGATGCTCTCTAGCAGTTTTCTTTGAACAAGACTTTGGTGCAAGTGCACCATTAACAAAGGTACAACTTTAGAAAATGGCAGAATCAATAAAAAACAAAGGTACAACCTTAGAAAATGGCAGAATCAATAAAAGGCATATGATTGCATCAGCAACACTACAAAAATTTAAGCTCAGCTCTCTAAAGAGAGCTCAGTAGTTTCCCTTTATAGATCAGGACTCTGCTTCTTCCTACCCTTGACCCAGGACTAAGAAAGAAACCCATCGCTGGTCGGGATGCAGTCAGAAAACACCTGAAGACTGTTCCACTGGTCCACCAAGAAATTCTGATCATCCTTTCCCCACCCTACCTGAAACAACTTAGACACAGACATAGAAGGAAAATGCCCAAGCAAATTATTTCTGGGGCATGGCAGACACTTGCCCACACCTATGTTATGGCTGTAAGCACTCAGTCTAACTCCAAGAATTCTTGGCTGGAAGTTCACCTATGCCATGCTCTCCAGGAAGGAGTGCAACCCCACAACCTCTCATTTACCTAGCAGGAAAATCTACAGCAGTTTCTCCTGAATCAATGCACATTGAAGGTCTGTAGCTTCCTTTGTGTCTTTTTTCTCCTGCCTCTTGGTCTACCCCACTTCCTTAATTCAATTCTTACAAAGGGAGAATTTGGAAGACATCAGAAAAATTTCCATTAATTGCTTGACCACAAAATTAGTGTTGAGTGGCCACAACAAGTTTTCTTTTGGATCAGACCAATTTATGGTGATCATTCACTGGGACGAGGAGGGAAGGAGGGTTCTTCAAGGTCTGGCCAAGAGAGGAAGATTCTTCTCTTTCCACCAAAGCTCAGGAAAGCTTCTGCATTTTGTTTCTAGCAACACCACAACCCCCACCCCATGGGCCAGAGGTCAGTGAGCAGCTCTCCATTCCAGGAGACTGGACACAGAGCATCCCCAGCACCCACAGAGCAGCATCTTCCTTGCTTGCCCTGCAGCACTGCTACCTCTGACACTACTTTGGGCTTGGTACAAACTCACCTCCTCTCCTTGGCCCTTCCTACACCATGCTTTATCCACTTGAAACAAAGATCTTCACAGACATTCGTGCAAAGGAGCCTTTTCTTCTTAACTCCTCAATCTTTCACTATGTTTTGAAAACTCTGTGATACAGCTGAGCATTATCTCCTACATGCTCATTCTGGAAGCTTTAGCAGGGGTGGAACTAAAATCCTGGGCAATGTGAGCGGCTGCATGCATTAGCTATCCCCTCCTGCCCCAGGACAAACATATTTCTGATCAAAAAGAGTCCATCACACTAGAAGCAAACACAACCACATGGAGTGTTTGCCGAGCTCTTACAGCTCTCCAGAGACAATGATCTTCTGAGGCACTGGGGAACAACACACTGAAGCCAAGATGTCTGATGTAGAAACAGGGTGTTCTGGAACACCAGTGTCCAGATAGGATGTGTGCCACCCTCAGGGCTGGCACACAGCTGTACAGCACACAGCAAGCAAACAAGCAGCTGCTTCATCACACCGCAGGAGCCAGGGCAGGGTCACCCCTCCACACCCGAAGAAGCTCATTCGAGATTAGGGCCAGGTGGGCACAACAGGGTCACAGCCCTTCCTTCCCAGCAGTGCCACAGCCCTGTGGGCAAGGCTTGAGAGAACACCCAAGACCTGCAGCTGCTGACACAGCCCAAGAAACAGAAGCTCTACAAAGCAGCAGCAACGGGAGCCACAGAACTACACGCCTGGGCCTTGTATCCCTGAGCAGACATCTTCAGGTTTATTTACAGGAAAGGCACAGGATGCTAACAGGCTGTCTCAGTACAAAGAAAGGCACGGAGAAATTGTGGCTTAAGGCATTACCCAAGACCACTCCAACAACTCTGCATGCATGCTGTCAAATTAATGTACCCTCATCCCAACAAGAGCTTCATCTGTTTTAGAGCTGTACTTGGGAAAAGCTCCATTCACAATCTTCCCAATGAAGCAACAGCTAGTTGTTGCCTCTGTAACTGAGAACTGCTTTGGAGAAATAAAAAAATCAAAACCAGAACACACTCCCAAAAGCACATCCTCAAAGTACGTTAATTTGTCACTGAAATCCAGCTTATTTCAACTTCAGGCACATAGCTTAAAGAGTCTGTATACAAGAGCCTGGATACAAGGAAATGACTATACTCCTCCCAAATATAGCCCCCTCTACAAAATATATCCATCAGAGAGAAAGCAGCAGGTAAAAGAGAAAAGGGTACAGAAAGCACATACTGGGCACAAAAAGGGCCCAAACCCAAATAGACAAAAGAAAACAACCTCACAAACGAAGCAATCCTGCACACATGTATCATATATTTCAGTTTAATTAACCTAGGAGTCCAGACAATCAAAAGACTAGTTAGAACAACAGGGATGTCAGAGAGGAAGCCCACCTCTGATCCCCACACAAATAAAATTCAGATAGCTGGGGTAACGGCCATGAGAGTAACATTTGGACAATACTTGATACTATGGTGGCTGAACAGCATAAAGCTTGGCACAAAAATGATCCATCTGGAAACAAATGCTTTCTTTCAAGCAGCTTGACATGTGCTTGCTTTGAAGCTGCAGTAATTAGATACCTTACAATAATGGACGGTCTATTACAATGTCTGCAGCAGCAAAAAAAAAAAAAAAAAGCCAGTGACTTCGTATAAAACAACAGAGATCGCGTCTCAAGAGGGCTGGAAAGATCAAATAACAAAGCTGATTTTCTTAAGAACAAAAAACCCCACTCAACCACACCTGAATCCATAGCAGACTATGGGAGTGAACATGGGAGCAGCAGGGTTGTTGTAGATGAGAGAGTTAAGGACAAAAAATGAACATACTTGCTAAGAGTGTGAGTTCGTAAGACTAAATAGCTCAATTGAAAAAGATGACAACTTGAAGGCATGTAGACCTCTTCCCAGGCCTGAAATATGTACCAGACATTCCAGATTGCACCAGAAATGTAATTCAAGAATGGAAGCACCTCAAAAACTAAACTGTGAATGAGGAGACAGTCACAATCAGAACAAGCAAAGTGATAGGAAAACTTGCTTTAATATTGCATCACACAAAGCTAGTTATAATAAAAGGAGTAGGAAAGTATTCCACAAAAAAACACCACTGAAAAAAATCCCACTGAAGTGTGTGTACTGCCAAGAAACCTGGAATTTTACCTAACCTTATACCACAACTGTATAATCAATGTGTTCATGTGCCTTCAGTCACTAAAAAGAAATTTTAATGATGCCCAGGCCCTTGACACTCAACAACAATACACAAGGATTTAGTGGTTATAAATTACATTTATCTTCTCACACGTTAGAGGTGTTTTCAGCCAGGAGGAGAGGAAACTGAGGGGATACCTTATCACAATTTAAAGCTTCCTCTCAAGGGGAAGCGGAGGGCCAGGCTTTTTCCTCTGCTGACCAGGGAAAGGACTGAGGAAACAGCATGAAGCTGAGCCTGGCATAGTTTAGGTACGATTTTAGGAAATGATTTTTCACCCAGAGGGTGGCTGGGCACTGGAACAGGCTCCCCATGGAAATGGTCCTAGCCACAAGCTTCAGGAAGCTTTTGGACAAAGCTCTCAGGCAGATGGTGTGACTCTTAGGGCTGTCCTAGGCATTTAAGTCACCCACATGATAACTTTACTTAAATACTGAACAGTTAGAAAAGAGCTGCGTGTTTTTGGTTTTTTTTCCTCTTTATTTACCATGACACTTGGCTGGAAAACAAGAAGGCGTGCTGAAAAGCAGTACCTGATGAACATGTGGCAATAATTTAAGAACATGAGGCTCATACACAGCAGTTCAATTTGTGAGAAACAGCACTGGCACATATAAAACATCAAAAAATATGATGGGCTGGGGGCGTGGTCTGCCCTTCATCAGCAGGAATCTGGATCTACTACAGGGAAGTTGCGACATGTAAGCCTATGGCTTTTGGATTTCAAAAGCTATCAAGATTGCAGGTATTATTTCCAATTACAATTTTATTAAAAAAAACATATATATTTCACTGACAGTGCAGACTTTCTGAACAGATTCCCAAGCTGCTTGAAAAATCACTGAATACAGAAATAAGGAGTGCAAAGGAGTTATCTTGAGATCCTGATGAACAACAGCTATGGCTGGAAATTGTACTCCAGGGACAGGAATAAGGACAGCAGCACACCACAGTCTTCCCTCTCCTTTCACTCCCATGCAGACAAAGCAAGAAGCAGAGACAACAATGAGAAATGGTTCTCTAAAAAACTCTTCAAACATTAATTCATTGATGAGTAGGACTCCGAACCCAAAATATCAGAAGGCTTCTCTACTGAAAACACACCGTATCCACCGGTGACCTACATTAAACCTCTCCTCTCCCTCTACTTCACCTTCCTTCTTGGGCTCCATCCTGCCCCACTTTAATAGGGATTACTTCAGCTAAACCACATAATAGTTTTACAGGGACACCCAGCTAGGACTGAAAACTTGTCACATCTAGCTGGAAAAGTGGAAGAAATAGCAGAAGTAATGGTTTCCACGGCCAGCATCAGCTGTGGGGAGATAGTATGCTATGCTACCCCATCCCAAACTCTTCTATCTCCAATGCCTATCATGAAACCGTGGCAAAAAAATGAAAGTGAGCCAAGGGCTGGCATAACGGTGAAATCGTTTCCCTACACAGCAAAAGAAAACCAAAATTTTAAAAAGAGAGCCATTTATCCCTGCACGTAACAACTAGGATCAAGGAACACGATTTTCAGTCAACGCAGGGAAGAAGCTCATTGACAGAGCGGCACAGCTTCCCCTACACCCTTCTTTCAAAGACATTTACCCGCAGGATTTCGTCAGTGTTAAAAAGGACGGAGGAAGCTTGCTCCCCCCTTCCTCCTCGATGAAACCGGACATCCATCAGCGCGCTGAGAGCGGAGGAGCGGCGGGTCCCGGGGGATTTGCCGAGGCCGGGGCTCTCCCCCGCCTCTCAGACATGCACGGTGCTGTGCCACCCCCACCGCTCGCAGGGCAAACAAGCCGGGCGCACGCACGCACACATCCACTACTACAAGGCTACAACCGAGCGAGCGGGATCCACCTACTACTCGGCGCAGAGCCTGAAAACAAGCTAGCTCTGATAAACTAAGGCTGCCATCGGTTTGGCAGAGGAGGAAGGCAGGCGTTTTTTATTGAGAGCCAAGCTCTCAATGAGAGCACCCTGCGCGCAGAAATCCTGCGTGTCAACAAAAGAGGCTTACGCTCAAAACACGGGCGGACCATCTCTCCAAGGCTAAACGTAGATTAATCATAAGTAATTTGCACAGTGCGAGGTAAAGGAAATTTTCTGAGCCTTTACGCCTACTGATATCGCATTAGGTGTTTTCAAAGCTTTTATTTTGTTGAAGGTGCAGCTGCACGTAGCTGAATGAATCCGATCCACATACTCATTTCTTCCACGAAGCCGCGGCCGCGGGGCTCAACACGACCACTACTGCGTATCCTACAATGAATGATGGCTTCCCCATAAATAGGAAAGCGGGTTTTCTAGAAATACTGCATAATGAGTCATCGGCAGCGAACAGCTAAACGCCCGGCACCTTCAGAGCAAGGACAGAAATACCAGTGGAACAAAAATAGCCATTCACTGGAGCGGGGGGCGGGCGTGAGGAGACCCGCTGGCAGGATTCCCGCTCGGAACCTTCCCCAGGTGCCCCCTCCCACCATTCACCGCAAGCCCCCACCCCGCCCGGCGGCTGGGGGCCAGCCC
>VWZN01000250.1:752694-822669 GCA_013396955.1 Regulus satrapa | reverse complement strand
GGGGCCGGGGGCGCTTCCGCCGCGCCGCCCCTGCCGAGCTCAGCCTCTTCCTTCCCGTTTCCTGGTGCCCCGCGTTAACCGCTTCCTCGCCGGGGCACCAGGACCCTCCCGTCCCGTCCCGCTCCGCCGTGCGCCGGGACCCCCTCGGTGCCGCCCCGCCGCCAGGCGCGGCCTCTCCGCCGGCAGCTCCGCACCCGGTGGGGCGGGGAGCGTTATCGGTTGTTTCTTTGTATTTCTCCGTTCCCCGAGAAAGCAGGTTCTTACTATCTGTTAATACACAAATAAAAAAAAATATAACATTTCCCAAACCCCACAACTGTTAGAAAAAAAAAAAAAAAAAAAAAAGATTCCTTTTCTCTAAGTGGCAGCCTCGCCAGCACAGCTTGGGGTCCACGAGTCGTGCTGAGCGCTGGCTTGTGCATCGGCAGCAACAATAAAGATAATGCAGCTGGAAGTTAGTTAATCATGCGTGAGTCAGAGAGGAATCCAACTTGCTCCGCAGGAATAACAGGAGCGGGGAAAAAAAAAGTTAGGCAACATTTATTTTAGACACAGCTGTAAACAAACCGCTCTGAGAAGCGGAAACCTGTCAATCCAACTGGGAGATACCCACGTCCAGCTGCTTTTTGGGCTGCAGCTGGACAGCAAAGGGTATTTTTGGCTTTGCCTCTCTCCTGCTAGGCCTCCGGCCCCCAACTAACAGCTTCAGCACACGTCGGGAAAATCTCATTCATAAACTACTATGTATAATCTTTATACTATGTAAGT
This sequence comes from Regulus satrapa, assembly GCA_013396955.1. Lineage (NCBI taxonomy): Eukaryota > Metazoa > Chordata > Aves > Passeriformes > Regulidae > Regulus > Regulus satrapa. The sequence continues at coordinate 821,901 of VWZN01000250.1, read as the reverse complement.
GTATTGATTTTCTAAATAGTATGGTATTAATGTCTTTTAGATGTATGTGGTTAATGTCATATGTTGCATAGTCAGGCTCAAGTAAGCATCAGTATTTATGGTGGAGTAATCATGACTGAAGGACCCCGGCAAACAGCAAGGAACAGGACCTTTGTTTCTCAGATCCTCAAAGCCATTCATGACAGATAAAGGACACCCCTCGACTACCAAGAAAGCACCAGCCATCCTAGCCCTTCCAGCGCCTCTGTGAAACCCTCCTCTTACCTTTCATTACAGTTTTAATAACTGTAGCAAGACGGACTGGGGGATGTCTGGATCAATAAAGAAGCAGGTGGATGATGGCTGTAGAAGTGTTGTTGGTTTTCAGAACAGTGGTATGTTTGCACTAAGTTCATTTTGCACTGTTTGTGTTTCTAACAGATGATTCTTTGAACGATGCTAACCGATCCAACAATCAAACCATCTTCCTTGGCTCAAGGTTTCTACCCAGAAGGTGACCTTGGCATCCTGTTAGTATTTCATCATTCCTTTTCTTGACACGTTCACTTGGAATTGAGATGGGATGGAATCCCATTGCCATTTTCTCCAAGTCACTTAGAGACATTATTCATAGCATAGAGGACAGAAACACTGTGGCTCGTTCTATTGTGTGGTATCAGGGACAAGCCATGGAATCTTGGACAGGTGATGAAAATGTGGACTCACTGCTTGAACCACCCCACAGCATTATTCTATCATTCATGACCCCAATAAGGAGCAGCAGCATTTTTGCTGACTGCCCCCATCCCACTCATCTGGCAATTAGGCTCTCTGGCTGGGATCTCCCCAGCAGCCCTCCTTGCTTTCCTGCAGAAGGAGACAGCAGGCAAGCCCATCACTGTCACACCACTTTCCCCACGTGTCTTTGGGCCACTGTGCGATAGTCCTTCAGCTCCATCTGTTCCTTCTGATGGGAGGTGATTTGGGAGGCACTGGCTCAGGGGCCAGTGTTGAGCATGGCCTCCATTTGCTGCCGTGCATGTGTCGTGCCAGGCTGGCCTGCTGGGATGGCTCCAGTCCTTTCCTCATCAATGCTTAGCAGGCACTTCTAGAAGAACCTCCCATGAAGTGAGGCTACTGTTTTATTTAGAAACGTGATGGATGGCCTCTTGGCACGCAGCCTCTACTTTTTTCCAATACCTCTCTTTTTAAGGAAACAAAATTACCTCACTGCTGTTCAAACTGTCTCAGCGTGCCATCTTTACCCTGCTTCCCAAGGGCAGAATTGCTTGGCACCTCTGTCTGTGCACACCTGCATCACTCTTCTCCCCGATGCCTATTTTGGGGGCTATGTTCTTTCACAGGCCTTCTTTCTCCAGAACATGCCTCATTTGTACATCTGGCTGCACTTGTGTTTGCTGTTTCCTTATCTGAGCAACAAAGCCGCTTTAATGCAGCTGCCTTTTGCAAAAATTGATAAGAATTCACTGAGCTGCATATTTTGGAGGGACGACGAAAATGTGGACTCACCACTTGAACCACTTCAAAGTATTAATAATTTTCAGGGAAAGAAACAAAAGTAAAATCATTAAAAATGTATATTTGAGAAGCTCATGCTTTTTACTGAAATTATCGGTAGTATGCCTACCACAGCAAATGTGACATGGGGATTCCTGTCAAGAAAGTCCAGTGGGACAGATGCCCCATGACATGGCCGTGTGGTTTATGGCTTCTTGCTGGACAAACTACAAGCAACTGATTGCAAGAGCAAAACAGAATGGATTTTCCATAAAGGGGCTGAAAGCTGACAAAAACTCTGAGTGGATTAGTAATTTCTATTTGAAGAAAATCTGTACCTACTGCATAGGATTGAAATGTTGCCTGCCACAGGAAATAAAGCACTTCTTGTATTCACTAACTATGGCAAAACTGCTTCTGGCTCCATCATTTTGAAAATAGCCCCATCACCCAAAATTGGCTACTCTGTGGAATGCTGTTAAAAGGCTCTCTCTGCTAGCAATATTATTTTCCTATTAATACTGTGTTTCCCCTTAGGACTAGCCTCATCATGCACTCAAGCAACATGTAGAAGTCCATCCACTTCCCAAGGGGACAATAACAGGTACTTATTCCAGTGAATCACAGTTGCACACTGCAAAATTGTCATGAGGTTTCCTTTAAGTTCATAGCCCAATTTTCAACCTCTTCCTAAGGCCCAGCTTCCACAGGGTTTTCCCTAGGGTAGAATTTACTTGGAGCTTGAAGGGGAAAGGAGAAGATGAATTACCTTTGAAGTGACAGCATTTACATATTTGGAGGGCATTTTTAATTCCTCTAACACTTTTCTGATCCAAGGTAGTTTGAAGTATTAAACTCCAGTTTGTTTTTGATGGATTTTTTTTTTTTTTTGAGGAAATATGTCTTTCATTGTTTCAGAANATTATATTATATTATATTATTATTGTATTTTTCTGTAAAATTCAGGGTACAGCACTGGAATATTCACAAATATGCCCACATTTATATTTTCAACAAGAGTATGAGTCAAAAGGAATAATAGTTTGCCCTCTGAGAACTGGGAAATTGAGGTAAGTCCAGAGTGGCCACTAACCTGAGGCACTGGATTTAGTAGATGAAATTTCAGAATATGATTTTTCAGATATGCAGATTATTTCAGAACTACATCTTCCTTTGGTTGGGCTGCAATTGGACAGAGGNATTAAACTCCAGTTTTTTTTTTATTTTTTTTTTTTTTTTTTTTTTTTTTTGAGGAAATATGTCTTTCATTGTTTCAGAATAAGTTAAGTAGGATATAATCAATGCACAGGCACACATACAGGTACCACGCTAAAATATTACAGAAGTTATAAAGTCAAAGACATGAAAATTGGGGTACAGTATAATTAAGTCTATGTAGGCTTATTTAATATCTCCTTCATGCATTAACCTGATAGGATTTTAATTAATGACATACTATTTTCTCTACAGGATGCATGCCTGTCTTGGTTTAGTCACAAGAATAAAGATNGAGTGGCCACTAACCTGAGGCACTGGATTTAGTAGATGAAATTTCAGAATATGATTTTTCAGATATGCAGATTATTTCAGAACTACATCTTCCTTTGGTTGGGCTGCAATTGGACAGAGGTGCTGAGTCTAGCTGAGTCTGTGTTTGGGCCTCAGCTAGAACTCTCTGCAAACAAGAACTACACAATTAGCACCACCACTACCTCCCAAGGCATGATGTAAATGCCTTATACTTTGGCACAGAGAAAACTCACAGCAGAGTGCCGAACGCAGCCCTTCCAGCCAGCACTCAACTGTTTTTCTCTTTCCCTGATCACTGACTCATTTATTATAAGCTTTCCAGCTTTCAAAAGAAAAGGTCACTGTATAATGATTACTACTAAAGTCTTTCCCAGTTTAATGAATTTTCCCCAAGTGACATAGCAAAATTTAATTTTTTTTTCAAGAAAGCTTTCTTTCAGAAGTATTTTTGTAAGAAAGTTGCAGGGTAGTGCCAGTGAGGAAAAAGGTGTCAGCTAAAATCTACTGGTGTTAAACATAACAAAGATTTTATTTCCCCCCCCCCCTCAGAAGACATGCACATTAATACATTAATCCAGCTGCTGTGAATTGCAGGAGCTAAGACTGTTTCTGGGGATTCTCATGTTTCTTTGCAAGATCCTAAAGAGGGAGATGGATCTTATCTTTCCAGAGTCACACGTGTCTTGTGTACAAAAGATGTTATTTGTAACTACATCCTGCATGGCCTGATGGGAAGATTAAACAGCTTAATAATTGTCCAACAAATCATTAGCACATCTTATGATGCAAAAGCAGCCAATTAAAGTGTACTACCGGATTCCCTTCCAATAACTTCTGAGATAAGCATTGCTAAGAAAATCCCCTTCCCTAGCTATGATAGCAATCAGTCTTTGTAGAATGAAAGTATATTAACTTTTTCAATTTATGTATTAGTTCACATAATATACTGTAATCTAATGAGATGGTATTTTTCATGCTTAAGTGAAACAAACTAAAGGACAGCCCAATCCCAGTTGCTTTGTTATTTCCCAGCACAGAACCAGGGAATATTTTGGTCTTGTTCAGTAAACATTAGTTTGGATTTTCAGAATAATACACAGGTATTTTCCCCTGTGCTGGTTCATGTATCTGAAGAAATATCAAATGTGTTTCTCTCCGTTGCTGGCATCACCAGGGCCTTTGTCAGGTTCAGGGCTGAAGCAGGATGTCCTCATGATGGCTGATCCCCACCCAACTTTTGATACCTGGGGTCAGTTTGCCCACCGAGGAGAGTGGGTTCTGCCACTAAATCCATGGTGAAATTGGGTGAAGAACAATTTGTTTGCAACTCCTGTTTGAGCTGTGGCTTAGCAAAGCACGCCTCACACTCCTCTGGGCTGCTGCAGATGCTGAAGCACAGCAGTACCTGGCCAGGGCTGAAAGGCAACAGCCAGGTAGGTACATTTACCCTGCATGGGTGGGAAGCACTGTCACCCCCTGCCTCATGTCACACCAGGGCGTCCTGAAATTCAGTGAGGTGACACACACCTTGGCACGGAACTCTTCTGGCCTCTGGCATTGAGCTCATTTTAAAAAGCAGGATAGCATGTTGCAGTTGATGGCATCCCAAATCCCCTCCAGTGCCAGCCCCCCCACACAAGGGTGGCCATCCAGTCAGTCGGATGGTAGGCACCACAGGGGTGCCCATCTCCACGGGGACAAGAAACATCTATTGGCAGCTGGGGGCATCTTCCATGTCTGCAGCCCTGCACTAATGTTTTTCAGGGGGATGGTCTGCCTTGGAAATGTGGTTGGGGGTTTTCTCAAGCTTCTCTCCCAGTCCTGCTAGGGCACCATTATGTTCTCAGATGTTTTCCCTCATCCATGTCACACTTGACTTTTGAGTACATATAGTCTTACATCTCTCTTTTCAAATGGCATTTTTTCATCTTGGTCTTTAGCTGCTGCTATTAGTAGGAAAAGTATCCACTGAAATGAAGCACTTTTAATCCATTTAATAATCAATTCCCCTATAGTTTTACAGTGTTGGCATGACATCACATGCCAGCAAGTCTGCTCTGAGACTCTGCTCTGGAATGAGTTTTCTAGGAGACTGGAGGACATCCTGGTGTTGTGTTTGAGCATCCTGCCTCTGGTCCCAGTTTCCCATGTTCTGTGGGCTGAGGCCCAGGTACTACTCTTATTAACAGAGATGTGAGTGCTTTCATTTAGGGAGTGCTGCCTGGGATTCACTGACGGGAAAGCTGGACCTCAAGCACAAATTTCTTTCCCAACTTTGAAATTCTTGTTCAGTGGCAATCTATTATGAAAAGGGCAAATAATATCAGATGCATACCTAAGATACTGTTTTGCCTGAAAGAGATTTTCTTGTCCTGTTTTGATTGCTTCTTTGCTGTGAGTCAGCCTATGACACATTTTCATGAAAACTCCCAGACATTATGCTAGCAAAATTAAATGTGGGTCAGATGGGAAAAACATTGTGAAGAGCTAGCAGTGTTAAGGCAGAGGAGAGATCATATTCTTATAGGTGGGGAGCAGTACCATGCCTTGTTTGCCCTGGAAACTGCTAATGAGTCCCCACTCAAGGAATACTCTGGAAGTCCCTGCTGCAGTTAGTAGTGATTCCTGGTAAAGTGTTCAGCATGGATCCCTCACAGACGACCTGTCACCTTGAGCCACATTACTCTCAGCAGCTCAAGCACTAGAAACCTCTCACTGACATCTCTGGTACTAGGAGTCTGGCAGTCTACAAAATGCATAGGCAGGCTGGATGATAAAATTTGGAGAGAGCAAAACTATATCTGTTTCCTTTGCCAGCCAAAAGCAGACGGGGCAAGGCAAGTTTTCTTCTCATAAGCAGTGAGTGCTCATCTTTTTGTTTGTTTGTTTGGTTTTTTCAGGGGAGAGGCAAGGACTGGAAGGATATAGTAGTATCTCATATTTTAATTACAAACTGCTTTTGGGTCACCAGAGCAGAGCAGAGTGCTCCAGAAGCCAAAAAGCCAAGGAAGTAGAGCTGAACAAAGCTCTAGAGGATTCTGAAGGGGTTTCCTTCTCAGGAAGAGGTGAGGCAGTAAGATAACCTGAAGGAGAAATAAGAGAATAACAAACAGGAAGGGAAGGAGATTTGAACAATTGATTAATAAATTAGCATCATCTGAAAAGAGGCCAGAGAGGCAGAGCAGGCTACACAGTCACATGGGAACAGCGTGGCTGAGACCGGGAAGATAATACAGGAGGGTGACGAGACATGAGATCTTGTTTGGAAAATGCAGGGCAGGCAGGAATAAAAATACTGAGCACAGTAGAGACATTGAGAACATTAGGATCTAACCATATGAAACCAAGATTACAGGTCTGATTTATAAAAGTACGACGATACTGATGATTGTGACCAAGTGGGCTAGCCAAGGGCTAGGTACCCACCACGGAGCACACATCCTGTTTGTGGGGAGTATTCTGTGGGCAGAATGAAGCTAACAGCTCAGCTGAAGCTGTGTTTGGGGCTCACAGCCCTTGAAGGGGCATCAGAGAGGACAGCTCTTAAGGACAGCACTCTTCTGTCTTAAGGTCTGAAAGAAAGGGAATCAGGAGGCAATGATCCCAAGGTTTCCACACAGGACAGGATGTTACTGAAAAAAACACTGCGTAGGACACAAAAATATACTGGAGTGACCTGAAGGAGAGTTAGAGTAGCACACTGATGGCATTTGGAGGTGAGGGGCAGCAGTAAGAGCAATGTTATGCTGTGTGACAGCTGCAAGAAGTGATGTTTTTAACACAGGCTGGTAAGAAGCTGAGGGGAAGCACGAGGAAAGGGTAAGGGAAGGCAGGAGATGAGAGGCTCCAGTCTCTAGGGAAGGAGAGGCTGAAGAAGGCAAGACATTTTAAGCTTCTAAAGCAGCAGTGCCATGGGGGAATGAAACATCCATGAAGCCCATGAAACATGATGAAACAGAACACGCTCTTTCAAAAAGCTGTCATGTCTTCTCAAATGTCTTTTAGCCTTGAAGAAATGAGTAAGAATCCAAGTGGACAGCATTTTGAGCAAAAAAGGCGAGATTGAGCCACAGGACCAGAAGGATGGAAAAAGTAGAGGAGGAAAAGATAAAATGCTTGCTTTTTTTTTTTTTTTTAATTTACGCCAAGAGAATCCATCATAAATTACTGAAAAAACAAGACCACTTTTGGTTGGTGGCCAAAAATAAGATTTTGTGAATGTTAGGTTGTCTCAGTTTCAATAAAGATACCCTTTATGCTGCTTTATTCATTATCTAGATTCATTAGGTGTTATCCAGCTAAGAACTGATTAATTCTAAGAGCGATTCCAATCTAAGGGAGCCAACAAAAAAATTTCAAAGGATCAGCCCCTTCAGTGAAATATCTGAACAAAACCCTGTCAAGAGAACTGCAAAAGAACCCCTATCAAAAGAACTGCACAAGGAACATGTAGGTATTAGCACCATCACAAACATGCATATTTTGTGAAACACTATCCAGGAGCTAAAGAACACTGGAAAGTGAGTGCTTGTGTAATAACCACCATCTCTCAAGTTAAAACTATGTATTTGGAAAGAAATAAGACATGGGAAAATACTTCTGTGATTAACTGCAATTGCAGTGTGTTAGCTAGCATACAAGAAAATACTCCATACAGGGAAAGGGTACAAAAACAGGTGTAAGGAGTTTGTAGCCATTTTCATTCAAAATATTTTTTTAATAAAAGCAGCCATTATTAGAATGAGTAAGAACACATTAAGAATGTCTTCCATCAAGATATTTAGAATGAGGTCTCCGAAAGCTGTTAAGTTTTCAGTGAAATGTACTCTGAACAGCTAGCTAGAAGAATCATGCAGAACTAGATATGGCTTTCAAATGCTTTGGGAAGCTTATACTTAAAGTGGATTCTTCTATCCATATGACATAAACAAAAAACAGATAGTCAGTCACAGAAATTCATGGTACTTACTTTTATGACCTATAGAGATGTTTATTTTAAATTATCATCCATATAAAGTACTGTTAGGGGATATTCACAGCTGACTGCTAAACCTGACCATTAATTTATAAATTATTACACAAATACAGGATTTTTACACTTTTTCCAGCTTACTCTCAAGCAACCTTTGCACAATACATAGTTTGCACTGTCTATCTTAATTCTCCCGCATACATACACACATCTATTTTCTGGTTTTAATAAACTAGTAATCAGCAGACTACACACCACTGTGATCTCTCTTCTAGCAGTCTCTTCTTTCCAGACTGGCTTAGGTCCTCTGTAAACCTTATTTAGATGGTGTCTTTCAGCATCTTTAGTTTTCTAAGTGGGGCAGCCTGCCCAGTCCTTCAATAAAGTCAGCAGATTTCACATACCACAGAGTCAATGCCAGCTAACCAGGTAAAGTAATACAGGCAGGTGTCACTGATTAATTACAACTATAGTCAAGGCTCATTAGTTCCAAGGTGTGCCATATCTCACCAGGCGGTCAACTGGTTCACTTAAGCCTGAAATTCAAATTGGTCACTAAGAAAAAGACTCACAGTGTCTGGAAACCTAATCCTCTCATCTCTGGTTTGTCAGGTCAAGGAGAACAAACAACAGTGCTGTTAAGTGTGAATAGATGAAGGTGATTTGCAGAAAGATACAGACTGCTCCTATGCAGCTCCAAAATTAAATGTCTTCTGGATACCATGTCAGGGGTTTAGATTTACACCATGAGGAAATGAATGAGCTCCTAATGCCTCTATTCCTGGCTTTGTCAGCTTGATTTGATTCTTAAAGCAAATTTCCCTTGATCCCACATATCATGAGGCTGATATACAAAGTCAAGGAAGTCGAAAAGCTGCCTGTGCTTCTGCAGTGCATGCTTCTGCAGGAACAGAGCCTTATTCCATGAGGGTTACTGGAGTGGTGACATACACGAGAATACTAGGCTATAAAACCCACTGCTACAAGTCAGTCTCAGTTCTTCCCACCTCTAATGGTTGTTCCGGTAAGGTGCAGGATCCTCCACTGGCATCTGTGCCAGAACAAACATCACATTGAATCTCCTGGCTGTAGCAGACTAAAACATCCCAAGTCTGAACATATGAAGCTTAAAGAAAGTTTGGAGTAGAAATGAATAGTAAACATTTAACTGTGGTGATGATAATGGAAGGTAATTGCCTGGGAAGGTAATAAAGACTAAGAGTTGTGATGACTTCTACATTAATGAACCTTTGTAAATTCAGGTCAGATTCCTTCCTCCTCCCATTTCCTAAACATGCACCTGTGGTCAAAACAGAGTCAATTCAGGAGTACAGTTTAATGGCTGTGTAATATGGAAAGTCAGAAAAGATGACTACAAAGTCTCTGTACAATCTATGAATCAGTCTAGGCCACAGATCCTCAATACAATTTTTCCCAACCTTCTCTGCACTCATTCTAGTTCAGAAGTCTCTCTTGAAGTTGTTTGCCCATGTTTGGATAAAGTTTCTCTCAGGGCTTGCACAGCAGCATTAATATTGCCCTGTCTTCACCAGAAATCCCTACGTACATGCCTAAATAACAAATAGAAGGCACAGGAGTGGTGACAATGCTTGACTTGGTGCCAGAAAATCTGCGTAGAAGCATTCGCAGCAGGGCAGCTTAAGGCTATTCTGATTTAATTTAGAACTCAGGCATAATTTTTCTTAATTAACAAAAAATACTCTCTTTGTTTCTAAAGTCTGACCCTGGCCTTCTCTCAAACTGTAAAACAACCAAAGCCGCTCATGATAGGCCAAATAAGCAAAAACGATGTAAACTAATCATTACCCATTTACAAGGATTTTCTCCATGCACATTTCATTACCTTCACACAAATACCTTATGGCTTCTGCAGCTGTAAAAGGATTACTAATAGTGGTTTCCCTTCTCACCATACACTGAACATCCCAGTTGCTATGTGGGTGTCAGGCTTCAATCAAGACAATGCGTGGCAGCCATCAAACACTTACTGTGTATCTTTGAAAGGCACAGTACACGCACAGAGCCATTCAGGTGTGCCAGAGGGACTGCCCTCTGGTGAAACTGGGTCTTATAGCTGTAGTGCTCCAGGTTAAAAGCTTCCCAGTGAGTCAACAGCATGAGCTGTCAAGCCAGGGGAACTCCCTGACAAGTGAAATTGCTGTTTGTGTTCTGCCCAGCATGTTACACCCAGTCTATGTTACTTGGAAAACAACGTGTGAGCAGGAGATCACATTGCCTGGGTACAAAGGTGGTGGTGGAAAGGTAAGGAGGTCAAGAGTACAGCCAAGCTTAACTTTGTGTCTCAAAGAGAGGATTTGGAATGCAAGGAATTCTACAAGGTGTCTTGCTTGCGTGCCCAGGGGTTAAAGAAAGTAATGTTAATCAGATGGACAAAAGAGTCTAGCAGAAGACAGGATCACTAAATGGGGATGCTGCATCCACACTTGAGGGGCTTCTATTCAGCACAACTCATTTGGTGTTCACATTCACGTGAGAAGCCCAGTTCTCATGCTGCATGAACATTTGAACAACAGCATCAAAGGAATGGTCAATAAGATAATAATAAGATTATTTCACAGAAATGCTCCTGATCCCCACTCATAACTTCTACAAAGGCATGCTCTGGACAGTCTGTGATTTCATAGCCAACATTAGCACCAGAAACCCTGGTCTCTAGGGAAATGTGCTTGCTAATCTCAGCTCCCTAACTTGTCTTCTTATGTCTGTGTGTTGTGCCTGGTTCTCTTCCTTCATGGCTGAGCTACTTTTCTCTGCTTAGTATTGTCCTTCAGGGCATGTTTATATGACACTGCCCAGAGCAAGACTGAGAAACTCCCCATGTTTTCTTTTTCTAGCCAGTAATTACTTTGTCAAAAAGTAAGCCTGTGAGATGGAGCAATCTGGGTTTATAAGTGGAGAGCTACTGTACAGCAACCTAAAGAAAAAATACAAATCCATTTTGGACTGTCAGCTGAGGTACCTAAACCTAAATGTCCTATACAGGCTCCAGCCTTTTCAGACTTCAGTTGCAGCTGTGAACAAAGAGGGCTTGTACAAGTCATAGTTGGAGGTTTGCAGTTAAAGAATGGGGAACCTGTAACTAGTGACACAATTTGTAAGACTCATGGCTTGGTCACATAATTGGCATTATTCAAAAGTTTTGTGGCAGCTGCTCACAGAATATAAGATTATTCTTTTCCTTTAAGCAGTTATCCCCTCTCTTCGTACCCACCTTCTATTTTCTTCAAGAGGTTAGAAAGCAGAACTACAGGCATTTTACTCATCTTCAAGGCCTTCTCAAGCCAGGAGCCTCACTTCTCTAGTACCATGAATGAAATCTGAATTCTGTGGAAAAAATAGCATGTGACAATACTCAGCAATTACTGATTGTAAATTTCTAGTAATTGGGGAAAAAAAAAAGGGGGGGGGGGAATCAGCCTCATGATCCTTTCCAAATTCTTCTATTGCAAGACTTCTTGCACAGTCCATCCTTGGCTTTTACTCCACCTCCCACCTTGTTGGAATTCACCACTATTATCCTTCCCTCCCAAAAACTTCCTTAAGTGTTCAATCTCCTTATTCAAGCCTATATGCTGAATTCCCCTGAATTATCCTTGTCCCTCCAGTGGCTCAGTGGGTCCTGCACCTGACTCTGCAGTAGGCTGCTAAAGTGAGGAGCAGTGATTGATGAAGAGCCCTCTTCACCATGTGCAGGCCAAGACAGGACATAACCTCTATAAAGGACTTAGCCACCAAACTCTAGGACTTTACCAGGTTGCACAGCCAGTATTCTTCAAAAGTTTGTTGTTAGAATCCAAAATACAGAAAATGCTCAAAATCCTGGGCCTACAGGCTAGGACTCAAAAGCACATATAAAGTTCCTAAACAGTTCTGAACTGTAGCACTGTAAGTTAGTGTGTCATAATATGATAGATTAAGAAAGCCCGCATTGCAGCAGAACATTCAGTTCATGATTGGGTTAGAAACATAAACATTCTTGTTGGCAGTATTTTATTGGTTGATAAGTCTTTTAAAAGCTTTATAATTAGAAGTCTTGTGACCCCTTTGCACCGGACGGTGAAACATGAAGATTGAATTCATGCTACTTAACGTTGTAGAAGATAGGAAATAATAAACAGCACTTTCTAGAACCCCACAAAGGGTCCCGTCTCTAATTCCTAATTCCACAGTCTCAATAGTTTGTCATTTTCCCACAGACAGCAAGAGGATATTTCAAACACCAGACTGACTTCACTTTCTCACTTCATCCCTTGCAAGAGAACAGTGTTGTGCAAGATTTCTTTCCATCAAGGTAACTTGACTTAAGGGTATTCTCAAAGATCACATAACCACTTTAGCTCTTAGATACTGTCAGCAAAATTCGAAGTAATCAAAGCCAGAGGTTTATAAAGAAAGCATTTCAGAAACCTAATTGCACCTGGCAGTATCAGCTCTACAGCCTGTAAAAGTAACTACCTTCAGCCAAATTCCCTAAACTGCTTGTGAGGTCCTCTGAGTTGAAGATGGGGGGATCTGCCCTTGCAGAACTTACCTCCAGTAAAAGATGTTAAACAAAGCAAAACTCAAGTAACTACATGGAAGTTCAGGTTCCTGGACACTCTGCCTCTCAGGTGGAGCAGAGACTACACTAGATATTTCTGTGCCTTTAGCTCAAGTGAAATGCCCAGCAGACAGTATGTTTCAGAATAATACTATACAAAGAAAGCCTTCAAATACGTGCTAAAGTTTCAGAGGGCAAATTGAAGTACTGCTCAGTCTGGACCATTAGGTTGCTTCAGACTGCAAACTCACCCCTGATGATCTGTGTGTCAGGGAAAAATTAAAATCACGCATCAAAGTAAGCTTTTGACAGTATTCTGTGTACCTGGTGTTAGCTGTAAGCACTGGCAGCCTACTGCTAAGTTCACTTCTGCATGATTGAACTCAGAGGTTACAATTATCTTTTACAGGTATCTGCTGATAATAAAGCCATAAGTATTTTAGTTCTGCTGTCTCCTACAGGAACTTTCCACCTTTTCTAAACGCATTACAAATGCCTTCAGGACTTTGCCTCATAGCAAAAGCTTTGTTTTCAGGACCTAGTCATCAATAAACCTTATTTGGTGGGCTGCCCCTCCAGCAATAGCTTCAAGTCTGACGATGGCAGATGCCTGCTGCAGAAAAGTGCTCTTTAATCTCCTCTTCAGGGACAGGAAAGAGGAGGTGAATTGAAGATTCGTGATTCATTTTCTAGAGGAGATACCTGTTCGAGTGGGATCAGCAGAGCCTGCAGCAGTGATGCCTTGCAGAAGTCCTTCTGTGCAATGACATCTTTGTGCACTCTGCCACACTGACAGTCAAGTCAGTCTGGGCAGTTAGAGATGGGATATCTGGAGTCTGGTTGGAGCATGCTGTCCCTTGGATTAGGAAGGGAGAGAAGCCAGGAATCCCAAAAATTTTAAATGAAGAATTTACTCCATGAGACTCTACCTCCCCTCTTGTTTTCTACCAAATCACTTCTGTTTGTATCAAACATCAACTCAAACATGGACAGGGGAAGCACTGTAAACTTTCCACAGAAACCGTAAACTTACCACTAAAGAAAATGCCAGGGAATTGACACTGTGCTCTTGGCTTCTTTCAGAATTTCACATTTTTTTCACCATCTCCAAATGTGATTAAGAATTGCTAAAGAAGAAAAGGAGGCAGGAGATGGCAACATCTCCCCATATATATAACCCATGCCATGGGATACAAGACTGAGCTGAAGAGATATGGCTGTGCAAGATTGGCCCCACTTTCCTCTGTGGCTCCTGCTCCTCCCAGTCAGATCACCCAGCACTCAGGCACCAGCCCTGCTCTGCAGTCCTCACAGGAACAGCTCACTGGGCTGAGAGAAGAGATGGGACCCTGAGGATAGCTGGGAGCTGGGGCTGTCAGAGGAGACAATCGTGCTCTCTATGCCTACCTGAAAGGAGGTTGTAGCCAGCTGGGCGTTGGTTTCTTCCCCCATGCAATAAGTGACAGAACAAGAGAAAAATGGCCTCAAGTTGTGAGAGAGATTTAGAATGCATTTTAGGGGAAAAAAAAAATATTCACTGAAATAGTTGTCAAGCACTGGAACAGGCTACCCAAGGAAACAGAAGAGTCACCATCCCTAGAAATATTTAAAAGCTGTGTAGCTGCAGTGCTCATAGATATGGTTTAGTGGTGACCTGGCAGTGTTACGTTAATGGTTGGACTCCCAAGACCTTAGAGGTCTTTTCCAACCTAAACAAGTCTAAGCCTCTGCTGCTTGAACAGGCAGTGGCATAGCAGCCTGTTATTATTTTGCTCCCTTTGTATATACCCAAATGACAACACACAGCCTCAGGGTAGGAAACCTCCTCCTATTTTCCAGCCTCAGCTGGCTCCTGGCCAACTCAGACTGGTTTGTCTTTGTGACTGCTTTGTCTTCTGGCTCACCTCCTTCCCTGGATGTGAGATTCTCTCGCTACTTGGTTTGTCCCAGTACAGGTTTAGACACCTGTTATACATACCCCCTTCTCCTTTCTCAGGCTGAACAAGTTTTGGTCATTTAAACACCAGCAGCTCTGCAACTACTGCCAGCTCCCCAGAGTCACAGCTGACGAGAAATGGAAATGGGGTCAAGGCAAGGCCTCTCCACAGCCTTAGTCACAATCCTCATATTTATTGGCCACTACTGGAAATACTAACCTGGATGCATGCAGAATCAGGTGGTAGCTTTCTCACAGCCACATGTTACACTGCTGGCTTGTAGTTCTTCATCAAAGCCTTTCTGGTGTACCCACAGTCGAATTACACACTTTCCAATGCAAAGTGTTTAAACCTGAAAGAGTTTCAACTAAAAGCTGCAGGAAAGAGATCCCAAAATAACAGAGGTATGAAATTTCTTACAATAGTACTTTAGAACAGGAGAGAAGTACTCAAGACCAATCTACCATGCTGTATTTTAAGACCCAAATCCACAAGTAAGAGGATTACAATAAAAAAGCATCGCTATCTAATGAAGTTATTTTCCTCTGACTGGTAAGCAATCATATGACAGATCCTTACATGGAGACAGAAGCAATGCACCTAAGTTGTTTTCCATCAGAATGGCATTTCCAGTGATCTATTAGGTCAACTCTAAACCCACAAAAACCAATTACAATTTACTGCAGCACCGTGCTGTTACACAGATATGTATTTTAACAGTGTTCTAAGATTACAAACACTGTTATCACTGGTCATCTTCCAGAAAAGTGAAGTCATGTTTATACTCTCTGGCAGTCAAGAGAACTAAGGAACTCACTGTTACTGCTCAGAAAGGGGAAACAACACCTTTGCTCCATCTTTGCTAGGCAGTACTGTAACACTTGATGGGAAAAAGGTCTCACCTATGAGAATGTTTCCTGATTCTATCAGAGAAGAGCAAGTGTGTGCAAGCATGCAACTGAGACACTGAGAAATGTAACTACACTACACACCATGCTTCCCATAAGGCCAAGAACTTATGTCCTAAAAGCTCTCAAACAAGAGTGCACAATATGAGGCAAAAGGTTTGGAACTGCGAAAGGGAGTGTGGAAGTCCCTTCTTCATGCTACTTCTTTCTTTCCTGCTGCAACACTGCTCCTAATCCCTTTCCTCTTACACATTTCTAAATCTGTGCCTTTGACAACAAATATGTACCCAAATGGGCTTTACAGCAAAGAACTAGACTGAAAAGATAACAAAAAGAAAGCAGAGGTTGTAGATAAAAGCAGCATACAAATAAAGGCCTCCTTTGGAGTCCTGAGCTCTCCAGAGTATTTGCTGACTGCTGACTCCTCTTGCTCATTCCCTTTTCACAAGTACAAGTGCTACAGCATTGCAAAGAACAGCCAGAAAGCAAAGCAACTGAGTAAGAGCAGAGTCTACTCTTACTCTACAAAATACTTACAGGGGAATGAGAGACATCCAAATTAGGTGGATCCAAAGTGAAGCTTCGTGGTGAAACTTCAAATTTTACTTGCTGTTAAACGTTACTGGGAGTTATTCAAAGCATAAGAACAAAGATGCCAAATACAGAACAGTGATAAGTGGATTTCTGCCCAACACAGAAGCAATCCATACAATTTTAATGTTTCAGTCACCACAAGTTCATTCATGATTGATTAAGACTCCCTGTATTTTTCTTGTGTTTCTCAAACTGATGGAGAACATTTTGTATTTCCTACAGCCTCTTCCACCCTTCTAACAAGAGAAAAATGGTGTGTCCTACTGTGGTGTATCAATCAAAGACCTCTCAGGACACAGGAAAGAAAACTGAATAAAACAAAAAGGCTGCAGAGAAAAGAGGAAAAAAATATGTTCAAGAGAAAATATTCCTATTTCTTAAATCACAGCAAGTGCCTAACACTTGGTTGTTGAGAGAGCTAATTATCCCACAAGAGCTTTTTCTACTCGTATACTTCCACTATAGCTATACATTGTTCCTAGATGAGACCCACTTACTTAGGCACATTTGGGAGCCTGGGCTAGCTTCTCAGCATTAAATCACTTTCCAGAACACATACAGATGCCCTACGATCACAGTTCACCCTCCCACTTGCAGATTTGCTCCGGTCCTGCAAACAGCTCTGAAATTATTTGTACACATCCAGGCCAGTCGACATGTTTCTGGCAGCAAAACTGGCTACTGCATTTCCAGGGGTGCAGCTTTCAGGATTATTTTTCATTACTTCCTTCCCACTTTTTTTTTTTTTCTTTTCTCCTTTCTGTGATTTCAAACAGATACCCACAGCTTCACACTTTCAGCCTGCCATGTGCATGCTGTCCTATCAGCATCTGTTCCTCTGGCATGTACACATACATGCTGCAAGGAACATGTTTGCTCCTCTGACACCTCCCAGGAAGCTTCAGCAACTCTCCTTCAACATGTCCAGCATCTCTGAGGGCTTAAGAAAAACTGCCCATGGCTTTTTTCAGCTCTCCCAGACTTTGCCTTCCTTGGCTTTACCAGTCTGGAATTTCTAACAGCATGTCTCCTTTTGGTGACTCAAAGCAAACACACATCCTTGTTCCCTTTTTCTCCTGACTGGATTAAAAAGGAAAATTATGATTTTACAGCAGGAAACCCCAAACAGCACCATTTTCGTGCCTACACCAGCCAGTTGCCACCAGCTGCATGGCTGCAGGCTTAATGCTGCTCTCTTCATAAGGGAAATGTCTCCTGCTGCATAGCAAAACAGGCTGCAGGCCTTTCAAAGCCGCTCTGGTGGCAGAGATGAGTCACCTCAGGCTACTGCCACACGCAGGAAGCCAAGCTGACAGCTCAGCTGCACACAACTGCATTAAAAGCACAAAACCAGAGATTTATACAAGGCAGCACCAAAGCTGGCTGCACACATCAGTGTGAGCCCAAGTCACTCCTCCTCCAGGAGGGAGGCACTCCGTTCACCAGCCCAAGCACTGCAGGCTTTGCTGCTAATAGGATCATTTCCTTCTAAAACCTTCCTCACGGCAGCAGCCCAGCAACACGCACAGCTAACTTAGGCTGAAAGGGAATTTTCCACCACCCACAAGCCTCTTTCTACCTTACATAAATCTTCTCAAGCACAGGCCACAAAGAATCCATACCAGCTTCTGCAGATGACATGTAACAAGTAATTGGGCACAATAAATCTCCAGCAACCAACTCCCATGTCAGGTTTCCTTTGCACCCTCACATTTCAAATAAGCACATGTTGACTTTGCACCTCTTTCCAGGTCCCTCTGTGTTGCTGTAACAAAAAATAGGAGGGGGGCTTAGCATAAATCACTACAAGGCCATTAAGCAGAAAGATCATTCCCCCTTTCTCTGTCAATTAAGAGGTATCAGATACAGGCAGATACACTGACAAGACATTCTTTTTCATCTGAGAAAATAAGCTTAAGCAATCCCTATATAATCACTCTTCTTCTCAGCAAACTTTCTGGAGCACAGATAAGATCAAAGGCTGCTTTCCCAGCCAACAAAGTTATTAACACCTCAAGGAAAAAGTAATGTTGCACAAAAGCCAGAGCTGTCTGATGGCTTCCCTAATCTGAGGATGGAGACACACAGAGCAGCAGGGAGCCTTACCCCCTGTACAAACAGGGCAGCATCTGTGCATCAATCAGAAAATAACATGATTTTTTTTGGAAGAATACATATTTTGAGACATTTTCTTTGACAGAACAGTTCCCAAAATTAAAAAAAAAAAAGCAGATGTATTTTTAACTACAGAAAAACAGCTTCATGGCACACAATCAGAAACCACAGCAGTGACAATGCACTGTGTGCTGAAGTTAAAAGGAAAGAGGTAGGCATTACCATAAAGTTGTTTCACAAGCAAGTGAATTCAGATTCCATTTCCACAAGACAAACCCTCTTACTCCCAAGATTTCAACCAACCCAGTCAGGTCAATTTTATTAAGAATGTGAAGATAACAGACCCATGGAATAAATTTTAATTTAATTTTTGTCCTTGTTAGCTAAGAGGCCAAACTGTAGAAACCAGGAGCTCCATAAGAGCAGATAAAGTAAAACTGTTTCCTGTCTGTACTTTTGCTAAAGCAAACATACAGCATGGATTCCCTGATGTACAAGGAGTGGTTTTCCTCCTATTTTCAAGAAAATTATTCAACTCACTACCCCTTGACTTTCCTTTGCAAAATGTGGTTAAAATGGGCCAAAGGATTCAAAAGCTGCTGAAGAGCGACAACAAAGAGACACAGATGCACAAAGTAAGGATGTGAATTTGTTTTCTGAATAAGAAAGGAGAATAAATAATCTGGGCCAGCAGCTCCAAAAATATGACATAAGTATCATCTTCAGTTTGAAAGTGGTATGCAAATAACATCTGAACAGCCAAATGATGTTTGTGCATGCCACTGAGACTACATTTGTAAAAGCCTCAAGGAGAGTACGATCAAGCTGAAACAAACCACAAGCATTTAATTTACCATAACTAGTGTGGTAAGAGCCTCCTCCCTAACACAGCACACTCTGACCATCCTGCTTGCACTGCACCAATTTAAAGAGCCCTATCACACTGTGTCAAGGACTACCATGGTACGTACACCAGTTTCCTCAAGAAATGTGCCAAAATTGCACCATTGTTATTTCAGCTATGTAAGGAAAAAAAAAAAACAAAAACAAAACACAAAAAACCAATCCATGCTTCTAGAAAGAAAATGTATCTCAGGAACATAACTGAAAGGAGAAACCTCACATTTGAATTGAAGAAATGATAATGTGCATTCCAGTTCTAGCCTGAAAAGCATTGGAACAGAGATGGGAGAGGATTATATACCTCTGCCTAGGTCAGTCTGTAGCTCTGTTCATAGATGGCTGAGAGAACTCAGTGCAGTGAAAGCTATCAGAAAAATTATTGCTTAATATTTATGTAGCAACTTTCCACCTGGCAATTTAAAAGCAAGCAATACATTAAGTAATTTAACCAAGAAAAACATACATTGGCCTTCTGTGTGTTATTCAGCAGCTTATACTTTCAGAGGAAAACAATTCTACTTTATTGAACTTTAAGGCCTGAATTTACTATACATTATTCACTATTACATTTTAAATTGTCAGCAAGGTAATCAATCAGGTTATTAGCTCCAATATGCATTTATCAGTGCATTTTGCTAAGTTTCCATATTAAGAAAACCACAGAAAACCTGGAGCTGTTAACATCTTTTTATCATTGGTTAAGAACTAACAAGTTACGGCACTGAAACTGTTGTTAAAAAAACAAACCAACCTGAAAAGTATCCTACCTTCCAACTTTGCCACCCTGGATTATTCTCTTGCTAACAATGCCCAGTTAATGATTCTCCTTTATTTCAGTTCATTTGTTGAGATCTTTCTGAAATAATTTCCAGCTACAACAGGGCTTCCTGTTTGTGGGTAGCAGCACATGTCAGCTTGGCACAGCTTTCCTTTTATTCAAGTGCAAGATGCTTCCTTGTGTTAATACAGAAAGCTATCAAAAACATACAGTGGCTGGATTTAAAAGCAGATTTCATACCACTAGCCATCACTAGCATTTCTAGGCAGCAACATTATGCTGATCTGAAAAGAAATCTTTAGGGACTATGATTTTAAAAATACAGTTCACATGCTCACTGCGACAGAGCAATTCCTGTATTTCAGAGATATGGTCTACCTCTCTTCTGTGGCCTGTGGGATGAAGTGGCAGCACACTGATTTTTACTGCTGGTGAACTCAGACAAGAGACTGCTCCTTATAAGACACAATACAAGTACAAGCAAATACGATGGCTGCATCCACTCAATTCAGTTGTTTGTGGTTTTTTTTTTTATGCATAAAATGGGTACACAAATTTAGATGACATTTAAACTTTTGGCAAATAGCCAATTTACCACATCAGTAACTTAAATGTTAGTGATTTTTGACTTGGGAGACTGTGGCAGAGAATCACTGGAAAAATAAGGGATTCATCTTGTCTGTTCTCTCCTTTGGCAGTAGAAAGATGCACTTTCAGATGGAGATAAACTTCCTGTTCTCTGAGGTACTGAACTGAGCAAGGCCTGACAGAAAAAAAAAAGTGGATGGTTAATCCAAGTAAGCAGCTCTTTAAAATGACATCTTGCTTTTGTAACTTCTTTATTAATCTTAACTGTTAGAAGAAAAGACAAATTAAATTGTGTGAGAGCATCTTGTGACTATTCCATGTGCTCCCACAAATACAACTGATATTTTAAATTAATTTTCCTTAACGGTTTCCTTCGCAATTTCATATTTCTTCTATGCTCCACTTGCAGCTGGTGTTTCCACATAACTTACATAGCCAGGAGTTAAATAATCTCTTGAAAATCAAAAGTAGAATATGAGGCTCAATACATCAGTAGTAAATGCAGTAAACACTTGACAAAAATTCAGAGACAACTGGGGTGTGGAAGCAGTTCATTTTCTTACATCTCTAAAAGCTTCTGTTTAATTAGGTTCATTTTTTGACAAACAAGAATGGGATTAGATCAGCATTATTGCAGCAGTTATGACAGAACCTAGGTGGTTATATTTGTCAAGCATTTAATTAATTTCCAGTCTTGTATTGGCCTCTCATTTACAAAGCTCATGGGAGACTACATGACTTCCTCATGAGCAGGAATCATTACCTTTACCCACATGTCAGGGTTAGCTTGCAGTGAAATTGCCATCTTTATAAATACTTCACAACATTTCAAATATGGCATTCTGTCTGGAAGAAGAGGAAGATCATAGCCCATTTGTTCTCCCTCTTTTTTCTTGGAGGGAAGAGGGGAGAAGTCAAATTCTGTATTTTAGACAACAGAGACATAATTCCTAACAGATTGCAATGTCATGTACTGAAAATACAGTCAGGAAACAACAACTACAAGCCCGTACTTGTTCATATGACAAATATTTCACTGAAAAGTGGAGCAACATCAGGAAGCTAGAAAACAAATGGTCATTCTCAGCTGTGCCAGTGTTGCAGCTGGTATTCACACAGGTTTACATTAATCCATGAGACACTTTTTCAGACCTTATCCCAGGTGTCAGTTAAGCAAGAAATCAGGCTCACGGTAACCAAAGAGTTTAAAATCGCCTTCAAATCGTGCATAGAGGCGTCTTATGTCTCTCTTGCTAATTCCTGAAAAATACCGCTCTACTTTTGTTCTGTTGTACACTGTTATGCCCGGTGGGATTGTGGGGTATGACACCAAGTGGTCTATGCCAGCTGCTTTCAAGATATACGGAGCATCGTCCTCCAGGGTTTCGTGGTGTCCGATCACACTGTACGTGATTTCACAGGGAGCACAGAGTTCCACGTAGGTTACCCAGTGAATGATGTGGTCACCAAACTGAACATCCAGCCATCGGTGATTAGGGTCCCCCAAGTAGCGCACAAAATCCTCAAACTGCAGCCCTTTGGTCTCTGTGCGATTCTTTCTGTATTTACGAATGATGCCGGGAGCAATTTCATGCCGGTACCAAGGCTCAAACCGAGGATTGTGCACAAACTTGTCTTTAAAGGCAGAAATAAGTCTTTCAAATGGATCTCTAACAATAAAAAACTTGAAGTATAAATTCAGTCTAAACAGAGGAAAAAAAAAATTAAAGAAGTAAGGGAAGTGTTTAGTACATACTTACAAAATGTCCATAAACTCTGACCACAGACACAGCACCTTGGATCTTAGAGCCCTTGCACCAATATTATAATCAATAGGACTAAATATAAATTCTGTCCTAGCAGTTTTTACATACAGGACGAAGAAGAAATAGTTTATCCTAGTTTTCATATTTTATTCAAATTGGAGGAGTTCAGTTTATCGCAATCCATAATAAACAGGAGATAAAAGATACTGAGAGCTCCAAGCTAAAGATATTTGTAATGTCATTAGATCAAGCTCAAAAAGCAAAATACATAAGGACATGGGGAAAAGTGCATTGGTGCAGCTAAATGCATATAGAAGGCTGCATTGTTCACTGGCAGGTAGTTAGAAAAATTGCTGCTGAAGTCCAAAAATTTAAGAACGGTATTTTGTTTTGATGTTTTGTCATGCTTTCAATAGTGGCTGAGAGCACCACTGAAACATGAGACCACAGTTTTCAACAGAATTTCATGTATTACTGTGATACTGTAATACATAATAATCTGTCAGATTATCTGTAGGAGGAATACATTGAAAACAAAGGTTATTTCAATAATAGCTAAGAAGAGAGATTAAGAGCCCAGTCCTGACTGAAACAAGGATGGAGGGACTGTATGTGGACTCTTCAGCCTGTAAAGCACCTGAATTCTACTTTGGATACTCCTGACTTACTTTTAGCCAGGCAGGGCTAGATAGAGGACAAAATCAACAGATCCACACCATCCTGCTTTCCACACCTAAAACTCTGCTAATTTCAGATCCCAACCAAACCCACATAAACACACCTCCAGCATAGCTTCCATCCTGAGCAGAATGCAGCAACCCAAGCAATAATAGATTCACTAACTAGGGCTCACCCCCAGGAGAACAGATCCTTTCTGCGGGGCTGCTCACAGGGAGGCAGAACAGATCCACGCTCTGAAGAACGCGGTGACGATATTTTCCTTCACACAACATCAACACAATCAAGTGACCCCAATTCTACAGGCACAGCTGCGACAAACGTCCTTGTGCCACTGCATGCAACAAAACACCTTGGGCTGAGCTCTGCTGACATGTGATACGTGTATAAAGGGCTGACTTTTCAAAATGGTGCAATGCACGCAAACCCATGCAAGCCACTGTCATCCTGTTCTCTCCATGTTGCCACGCCTTACAGGGATTATATATGGCATAGGCTCTCGTAGACACGAGAGCAGGCACAGTTAAAAATCTAGCCAAAGTAATGTAGAAGTTCTATTGCAGCTTATTTCTTTTGCTCTGAAAATAACCAGAAGCACTTAAACAGGAAGACAAAGTGGTTCAGCTGAATGGAAAATACTCTGGGGCTAAGAAGCACTAACAATGTAAACCTAACCAGTCCAATCCCAGTAAGTAAGGCTGCTGCAACTAAAATCTCACCTGTAGTCAGTAAGGTTTACTATACAAGACATCAGAATGGGCTGCCAAATTAAACCTTCAGTTCTGAAGGTCAACTATCTAACAACTAGGTATGCACTGAATTACAGAAACCTTACATCCCAGGGAGATGGCTGGCTCACCTGACTATATCACAAATTACACTGGTGTTCTCCAGCAAAGCCAGAAGGAAGGCAGACACAGCAACCTCTGTGAGGGTAACAGAATAGTGCCATAATACAAGTGGTGGAGCAGAAACCCTGCTGCCCTCAGTTTCAGATGCAGACTTCAGCTGTACCCTTGATTGCTCATAACACCACTGACCTCAAACCGCTCCCACACTCACTGGCAGGGCCACTTACCGTTTCTTAATTTCAGAGTCACTGAAAGAGGACAAGCGTGGAAGGCCATTCTTCTCATGATCATGTACAATGTTTTCTGGGATCTCCTCTATGGAAGAAAAAGCTCCTAGACAAATCAAAATGAGAGAGGCAAGTGATTTATTCAAGGGGAAAAAAAACAGTGAGTATAAGCAAGCATGTACGCCTTTGGCTGACAGTTTTATGTATTTTTTTTCACCATTTAAAGTTACTATGTTTAAAACTGTTACATTATGAGAGATCCTGACTGCAAAGCTGAAAACTTAAAATTCTTTAGGGTATGTGACATCAAGGTCCAAGACCAAATGGCCCCAAAATTCTCAGAAAAGCATATTATGCAAATTTCATCAGCAATTATGTCTAAGCCTGTAACTCCTCACATACCAGTGTCCCCATTCTCTTTCCCTCTGCCTGCACATACAAATGGAGGAAGACTTTCAGGATTAACTCAGAAGAAGGAACCAGCTTTCTAGCTGAGCTTCAACCACCAACAAAAATAAATGTTATGCACTGCTTTTGGAAGTGCTTCAATGCAAAAGTACTTTGCTTTCAGCATCCATAAAGTTTTTTTAACAAGTATGCTGTACTGAAACAAAAATTCCAATCAGAGAATACTCCACAGATTAAAAGGCACTAAAATTAACAACATAAGTCTCCAGATATTCATTTCTGCAAGGACATGAGCTGACAAGAAAAATAATGCATTCATTTTAGTATCCTGATCCTGGAAGGTTTTATGACTTTGAGAAACATTTCTTGTGGCCCCTTGGGCTTTAGGCATAAGGCTCCACACAACAGTACCATTTCAGAATATCAACTTACAACAAGCACAGGGTGCTACAAAACAAGCCTGTTAAGTGACCTTCTTGTTTCCAGAGCTGAAGTGAATAATACACACCAGTCAGCTGCTCAGTTTTCCAATTTTTTTTTCCTGTACGGGGCAGGGGTGAGGAGTGGGGACTAGGGTTGTATTTTATCAGTTCAGGTTTTCAATTGTATTTTTTGGTACCATAGGAGAATCGCATGTGCACAACAGATGTCAGATTAGACAGCCTCAGAAACCGATACCTTGCGTTCAGTCAGAGAACACAGTCAGTACAAGCAGCAGCAGAGTTAGCTCCCTCACAGTGCCACAGCTCCATTTCCCCATCCTGAACCTCCAAATACCACTTAGGTATTTGGTCATAAATTATTCCCCCTCAAGTATCAGCCTTGCCTTCTGAGACTACCCAAAGAGGAGAAAGTTAGGTCAACCACAACAGTAGCCTTCATCAGCAGGTACCAGGGCACTGGCAGCTGAAGACAAGAGAGACCAGTGTTTATGTGGAAACAATTTTCTATCATTATCCGACATGACAGAACAAGGAAACTCAAGGTTAAGACGTGACTTATCCTCCACTCAGCATAGACAATACATCCCTGCCCATCCTGAGGCATTCTTTGCATGTTATCTATCAAATCCTGGTAAGAGCAGGTACTTCCAATGCCCTCATACAGTTCCAGATTTAGTACTTTGAGTGTAGCTTTCACAGGTATTACAAAACAGTCACCACGCATAGGTATGGGTGTATCTCTGCTAGATTTTTAGCTCACATCCACAGATCAAGGATGAAATTAACATTAAAGTTCTTAATGTTAGTACTGCTTGCTAGAAAAGGAGCTGCTCAGTTTTCCAATCCCTCATTTGCTCATTTTTAGCAGCTCATTTGCTAATTTTTCAAACACACTAATCCCTTTATTCCTCCTTTCACCATCTTTTGTAACATACCTTTGGTGACCAAACTATTGCGTTAAGCACCTCAGCATCTTCGTAACTCTAAAGATGGTTCACTGATAGAACACACACAAGATTCCAGCAAATGGACCAACAGCAGCCACCAAGTTTTAATGAGCTTTCTTCATGGTTAAAATTCCTAGTAAAAAGTCACTGGCCTTTAGCCAGAAATTTCATATTACTGTTACTTATGAATTATACCTCGTCTTATACCTTCAAATTCTATAAATTAGTGCATCCCTTCTAAGATAAGAAAACTACCTTCCACATGCATATGGGTATTCTGTCATGACTCAAATAACTTTTGAGCCAAGTAATAACAATACTTATTTTTACAGAAAGATCTCATTTTAAGGAGATGTTTTGAAACAACTGTGATAAACGAAAAGCTGAAATTAAGTATCAGCGCACAGAAATGCAGAAAGAATCCATTTTTTTTGCCCCAGTTAGAACAATTCCGTTTCCTCCTCCTCCTCCTCCAAGAATCCCACACACCCACAGAAAAGTAGATACCATTTAAAACGATCAAGACTTTTTTCCACTGAGTGTTGCCCACTTTTGGCGTCTGACAAAACAGGATCTTGTGCTTGTCACACACAAATATTCGGTCCAAGACGAATTTGGAAACTGTGGTATGAGAGAGATCTCTCAATGCAGTGTCTCTGCAGACATTCCTGAGAAGCTCAAGTCTTTCCATATGAACCAGGGGTTGGTGGATCAGATTTCCTGAAAAAACTTTTCCAGTTGGCTTTATGAA
This sequence comes from Regulus satrapa, assembly GCA_013396955.1. Taxonomy (NCBI): domain Eukaryota; kingdom Metazoa; phylum Chordata; class Aves; order Passeriformes; family Regulidae; genus Regulus; species Regulus satrapa. Next base: position 795,426 of record VWZN01000250.1, on the reverse strand, counting down.
ATGCAGAGGAGAAAGAAAACACAAAAGTTAAAGACTTTCATTTTCAGATCAAATTCTGAAGTATAAAAACCCCCAAACTATGCACCCTAATGACTCCCAGATTCATTATTAAAACATTGCTATGTATTAACTAGAGGAGTAGTCCACAGTTTGTTTCCTCGCTGCTGCTGTGTATTGGTTCAACTCCTAAGACATTACACGGTAGTATACAGTACTAAGAGCTTTTCCATACAACAATTTAAGTATGCTGCACAGCAGCAGGATCTTATCTGTGTGGATAAAACATGCCTTGATCAAATACCGGAACTCCCACAAAGTTTCAACGACCAGTAAGAAAGTTTTTGAGAGTATAGGACAGGAATTTCAACATAATTTATACTTAAGGCTCTCAGAAGATGGGGCTGACCCATGGTGTGATTCTTGGAGACATCCTGTGCAGGCTAAGAGTTGGACTCTATGATCCTTGTGAGTCTTTTCAAACTTAGAATTTTGTGACACATATGGCTGGGAAAAAATTTAGGATAAAAGTTCCTTGTTGTGTTAATTTCCACTACCTGTAGGCACCCGGTGTTTCCATTTATTCAATGAAATGATTTATTTTAAATAAAACCAGGTGAATAAAAATGTGAACAATGAGCAACAGTGTGACAAACAAAAGAAGTAGCAGGATACCTTTCCCCAAAAATGGATAAGCTGTTTCACGTGTCTCATTTTTCCAAGCCTAAGACAGGAACTACAACCACCTCTTGCCTCACAACTAGTGGAGTGAGAAGAAAAAGGAGCTTCTCTAATTAACAGGCGATGGGAAAGTTTAAATTTCTACTGACAAATTTTCACCTTTCCACTAACCAAATGGCAATCCTCAATATCAATACAGACTAGGGGATGAAATTATTGAGACCAACCCTGCCAAGGAAGGACTTGGGGATACGGATAAGTGAGAAATTGTGCATGTGCTGGCAGTCTGTGCTTGCAGCCCAGATAGCCAACTGCATCCTGGGCTGCATAAAAAAAGCACGGTGGCCAGCAGGTCAAAGGAGGTGATTCTCTCCCTGTACTCTGCTCTGCTGCCACCTGGAGTGCTGCAGGCAGCCCTGGGGAGCCAGCACAGCAAAGACACAGAGCTGCTGCTAAGGGAAGCTCCAGAGGAGGCCACGAAGATGGTCCAAGATGGAGCACCTCTCCTATGAAGACAGGCTGAGACAGCTGTGGCTGTTCTGCCTGGAGAAGAAAAGGCTCCAGGAAAACCTCACTGCAGCCTTTTAACACTCACAAGGGGTTTGAAGGAAAGACAGACTTTTCACCAGGGCCTGTAGACAAGACACAGGTAATGGTTTTCAAGTGAAAAAAATAGATGTAGGCTTAGGAAGGAACTCTTTCCTTTGAGGGTGGTCAGGCAGTGGAACACGTTACCCAGAGAAGCTGTGGGTAGCCCACCCCAGAAATGTTCAAGGCCAGTTTGGATGGGGCTCTGAGCAACCTGGGCTAAGGAAAGTCGTCCCTGTCCATGGCAGAAGGCTTGGAACTAGGTGGTCTTCAATGGCCCCAGTGTCCAAGCTACAGATGAAAACGGGATTATTTTACTTTTTGTCACAACCTTCCATAAGAAAAAAAAAATTTAAAAATCTACTTTTAATGTTTGTTACTTTTCTCCAACACCCCCTGCTCAGAATGTAATCTGAACAGTCTGTCAGATTATTTTATCTGTCCAAACAATTCTTTCTGCGTGCAACCAAAATTAATATTGTTATTCTACATTTCATGCTGTCAAGGAAATCAAGAGGGAATTGTTTTAGATCCAGAAACATTATTATCCTCTTCCATACTTGTAAAGAAAGCTATTAAAAAACTCACTACACAAATCTGCCAGCCTTACAATGAACAAAGTGTTTTCCCAAGTATTTCAAAGGTAACTTAAATTTCATGTTTTTGAAAATGAAACCAAAAAGAATCATGTTTATACAGCTAACTTACCTTCCATGCTGCCTCACAAAAATATTTTAAACATAAGATGACTGATTTATTAAGGAAAAAAAATTATTTAGCCCACTCTGCAACTGGTCGCAAATTTACATTTGTATAAAGGATTTTCAGAGTTTCATTGTCAATTTGCTAAAAGCACAGGACTATGCATCTAAAAGACAAACTGGTATTTACTACTATTCTGTTCATGTTCTACTTTGGAAAAATGCTGAAACATTGGAAAAATGTGAAACACAAAATGCACAGAACATCAAAAATAAATTGACACTGATAAAAAGAAACAGAGATATTGGGCAGAAATCTAAAAGAACAGAGAAGACACAGGCTTGCCCTCAACACCCACAAAGTTGATCACTATGGCAAGACAGAACACAAGCAATTCAAAACTGGGCCATTATATTAAAAAGGCTAACAAAAATGACTGTCCTGACTTGATAAAGGAGTACTGTAACAATTTTCTCCTAGAAATGGAAACACATTTAAGTTGAATCATTCAGATTAAACAAGACAGCAGGTTACCATAACAAACCAGCTTTGTGAAGTTAAAATAATTTCTGTCAGTTCTGTCTAAATAGAACAGTCAGAACAAATAATTCCTGTCTAGCAATTCATCTTAACAACAGGAAGCCCTTCCTTAATCTCTCATTTTCTTCTACACTTTAATACACATAACCCTTATCTCAACAGTATGCACCTGGAATTCTTCAGGCCAATGTTTTTCCTCTGGCACATGTACCTCCTCCACTTTTGTCACAGCTGTCAGTATCAATGGCTCTTGCTTGGCACCATAGCCTAAAGAAGGGAGAGAGATAACAGCATTGCAGAAGGTGAGGGGAAGGCAACTATTTCTGCTTCACAGCTAAAACACATGAAGTTTAATTTCTGTATTAAGCTTACAAAACATTCAGATTTGTTTCTATATGGAAAGGTACTAGACAAGACAGACAGATTATGAATATTTTCAACTAAGTACTCTGTGGGAATTTCGGATACAAATTAATTTGAGTTTTACTAAAGAAATATACCCATTATATTTTACTTGGGCTTTTTTAGTTGCTTGCTTTGCTTTTTTCTAAAAAAGTGTGCAGAGACATGGAAGTCTTGAATCCAAATACCACAACTGAGAGACAATTTGGTATAACTATATGGACTTGTGCATAGGAGATTTTTATTTTTCCCTGAACTGGTCAAAGCATATCCAAATAAAAAACTTAAATCTATCAGGTTACTCTCTCCCCTTACACTAGTAGAAATATTTCTTCTTTTGTAGACTTAAACTTACAAGAAGAAAAGTGTCTTTATGGACACCCTTTTATTTCTGTGGTGGTCGAAGTAAGCGCCTATAACCAACAATAAATAATCCTCTTCCTTTATTACTGGACTGATGACCTTCCTTAGAGACTCTCACAATAACAACAACAACAAACTCAGCCGATAGTCTTGTTCTTTTTAGTGATTTTAGAGCAGCTAACAGTTTGAGACCAAATTAAAGCACGTAAGGAAGAACCCTTTTAATCCTTTGCATTTAGTATGGTACAGAAAAATCAAAAAAAACCGCAAGGTTATAGTTTTAATCTACACAGTGCAGAAAGATCAAAAATAATTTGAAGCAGCTTTCCTTAACTACAAAGGAAAAAGAACATGATTTGTCCCTGAAAATTTATTTCCATCCATACAGGATTACTTTTCCCTTCATACAGATTCTTCTTAGAATAATGTCTCCTCATCTGCATCCACAGGGGCTTACTGTTTCATGGATGAGAAAATGTGTGCACTGCCTAGGTCCTTCTCTTCAGGGAGTACTCTACTCTGCCTACACTGAGTTTTAACAAAGGGCATGCAGGGAAAAGCAAGTTATAACTGAAAGCAATGTAAGCATTCAAGCATTCAGAAACTGTAGTTACTGCTGTGCACAGACTTACTTCATGGTGTTCTTCTGTAAAACACAAGTAATCTGATTCAGTGGAAGAACAGCTAAACTATTTTTCAATAGTATTGTGTAAAAGCATGCCTGTAGATGCTACTAGGAATGATGGACAGAAACCTGCTCCTTAAGTTCCTATTGCTCATGTACCCAAGACATCAGTAAAAGGCTTAAACAAAAGAACACAGAATAAAACCAGCAGATGCTCAATGAATCAATCTGCTAAGAAGACACATTAAAATAAGAAAAATTTCTGACAAGTCATGTTTTATTAAGTCTAGAAGAGCTTCTTCAGGATTTGCCATCCTGTTTGGACTTCCTCCAAAATTCTGTTGGTATATTCCAAGTATTTCCCTTCATTAGTTTTACTGCAAACACTACAACACATATATACACTTAACCATAGTCATGCCTTTGCAGAACAAGCTCAAGAATTTACATATCATTTGCTCAGAGAACTATTCAAAAGGAGTGGAAGATTCAGCAAAGGAAAGAAAAAAAAGAGAAAAAAATTTGGCAAGCCAAGATAACAAAAAGCAAGTCAATGCAGAGGCTATGCTCTAACAATTATGTTTTTAAACTACATTTTAATTTTCCTGACAAATTCTGATGAAAAGAACCACCCAAAGAATACCTGAGCTGGGAAACAAGAGCTGGCATAGAGTGAAATACTGGAAGACATAACTACATAATATAAGAGTAGCTGGTCTGCAGATGTACCAGGACAGAACACCTGGGTCCAAGGAAAGCTAAGTTAGTCTACAGTTCTCCTCTGTAAGACTTGCTGAACAAATGTTCACATAGATGCATACTATTTATAAAGGTACACCCAATGCATGTATCTATTATCAAGTTATTGAAAAATATGACACAAGTGTCAATGCTTCAAAAATTACCTATTTTTTGCACGTCTTAGGAAGACGCAGAAACTCTTAAGACTCTAAGTCATATCATCACCTTCCCCCAAAACTCTCAGTAGGATGGCTTTGTAAGAGCAGCTCCCCAGCAGACACAAAACTAACATGCTGTGTGCTATCACCAAATGGCTTAAACTCCTCATCATCTCAAATAACATCTTGGCTACTTACGCTAAGCAAAAGCCTATAAGCTGTTTACAAGTCAAACAGCAGGGGATAAAACTGAATGCAAGAAGCAGACCAGAGGTGCCTAGGCAAAGTGCACTGCAAATTAAATAAAACTTTTCAAAGTTTCACATAATGCCTCAGCCACAAGACAAGCAGTTACAAAAAGACAGGAAGTAGTATCATGTGAAATGAACTCTTCAGTACCTTCTCACTCTCTTCTGACTTTAAACAGATAATACTGCTCTGTTGTTTTTGCGCATAACCTCTACCCCTGGTAGATGACAATACCGAAACTAAATGTATTTGAAAAAGCAGACCTACCAAGACAGGTAGATAATGCCAAGTACGATCCTTTCTGTTCTTAAGCACCAAAAAAAATCTCCTGTGATGTTAGATTTGCAGACTTCTAGCACAAAAAGGAGCTGAAGCTCAGCACTGTCACTTCCAAAAATTTAGTTGCTCTGTTCTCGGTCCTACTGAAGAAGTGATAACATGCCAAGAACTACTTTTCATAGAAAAGAGTATTTTTGCAAAGCACTATTCAATTTCCTGTTTCACATCAAACATTAAAGCTGAACTTACCATCTGGGTCTTTAAAAGTCAATGTGATAAACTTGCTAGCAACCATGAACATGAATATCACCCAAAAGCATGCAGCTAGCAGCAGCCACTGGTGGTGCATGTTGTCAGATGTGAGCCATATAAAGCTGGCACTCCCTGTTTGAAAGACAAAAGATTAACACATTCATTATTTTTGCTACAGTTTAGGAAAATACTTTCCCTAACCAAAAAGAAAAAGCTTTCATATGTATACGTACAAAACATAGCAGTAGATTTCACTTTTTACTTTTTTTATCCATTTAGCCGCATTTTTAACCAACATTAAGGCTGAGGCAATGTAATCACTGGCTGCTATCAAAGGGAAGCTTCACTCCTTCACCCCTGTGTACACATTCTCCCCTCCTGCTTGAGCTGGGAAATAGCACTGTCCGCCTGACTGCTTGGGGAGAAAGACCAAAAACCCCAACTTTTTTAAAGAAGAGTTTATTTTTTGATTCAGCTTAGCAAGACAGCCCACTGCAGGAACGAAAGAGAAAACAAAGGAAGCTGTGCTCTCAGTGAGAGATGCAACATTAACACTAGGTTATCCCAAGTCAGCTTATGACATATATAACATGGACTCTTCCCTGCCCAGCCCACAGAAATCACAGGCTGGAAGCTACCAAGCTGGAAAACTAAGCTTAAGCTGGCCAAATATTTCTCAGTTTCTTTGCAGCAGTGCCTACCACCTGTAGCTGTATCCCTGCAGGTAAACCTCAAAGACTTCCTCAGGAGTGCAGGAAGGGTTACCCAAACAATTGAGACTGCAGTTTTAATGTGCTGAATATATGCAGTTCTGTCCTGAATTTTTGAAACTGCTATCTAAATAAATCATTTTCTATGTAATCTGTAAGATTAAGTATAAAAAAAACAATTATGAAAAAGATTGAAGTTCCCAGCCACTAAGAGAAATGGAAAATTTTAAGCTGTATCTTTAGCTGAATTTCCAACTTCTGATTGGCAATACACACGAGAATGGACCCCAGGCATCTGTGAAAGCTCCACTGCAAATAGAAAAAAACAACCAAAACCATCCAAAACCTACAAAAATACAGCACTGTTTTGTCTACTGTTGCTGGAGAGATAAGACACCTGAGGGGCTGAACTCAGGTGCTGAAAAGAGCAGATGCTTCCTTTTGACGACACATGCAACACAACTTCTAAGCATTTAACACAAAAATCCCATACAATGACATCCTCACAACAACCCTATAATTAGCAAGAGGATCAAACTCAGCCCTAAAGTAGCCACATGCAACTCCAATGAGAGTCACATCCGCATGGTTTGTGGTCACAATTTCTATACAGCCGTTTAGGTGAATTGCCAAGGAATACAAGAAATGCCCTCATTCCCAGTTATGATGCAAAAAAAAAAAAGTTACTTAATACTTTTAAGGATGTATTTATTAAGTTTTTCAGTCATATACCAGTATTTCACCTTCCTCATTCCCGCAAAGCTTCAATAACAGAAGTAAGCCTGGTTTTGATGTTGCTTCAGCATGTCCACCTGCAACATCACTATTGCTTTTCCAACTAGCAATGCAAATGTTTCCAGGAAGAATTCTCTCCATAGCTGACAGCAGTGAACCATCTTTGGGATATGCTGAAAACCTGTGCAGGCAGTCAAGCAGCTCAAAACAGACTTGGGGACTCAAATGATGTATGCAAAATGCTAAGCGGAGGAAAAGAACTGAATATCTCCAGTTAAAGGGGAAAAAAATTAATTTTAGCTAGCATGGCAATGTTCAGGCCTACTTTTATCTCCTCAGTGCGGCATTTCTCAGCTTGGTTTCAGAAAGTTCTTTTCTTTCCCCCTCTTCTTCCATGAGTCCATATTTAAGTACGGGGAAAAACACCACACCTAACTATCAACTGTCTTTTGGACAATTACAGGTGCTGTGGCCTCCATTAATACAATGTCCTGATTTTTGCTGCAATTCCCTGGCTGACAACAGATCATGCAACATCCAAAAAATTATTATTCTTTATGATCTGGAAAACTGTTGACCGGGAAAGGCAAATATCATAGTAATTCCATCAGACTGGCCTATTTTCAGCTAAGCAGTTCAAAAGTTATTCCCATCCTACCATTGCACTAGTGCAAACCTGCTGTAAGATTCATGCTGAAAACCACCAGGTCTCAAAGGTCTAATTTTTCAGTCTCTCATGAAATGCACAACCTTCCACTTAAGCACCGAGACTTGTTACCTTTACTCTCAGACATTACATTCACTTCCAGCTCTCGCAGAAGACAAAAATTCAGATCAGTTATCAAGGCATAAAACTGCAGCAACAACATTTTTTACTTTTTAGATAGCTCTGCTAAAACCACGAGAACCATTCAACATTCAAAACACCGAATACAGCGAACTGACAGAAGCTTGCAGAGAACACTCTGCAGGAGGAAAATCTCCAACCATCAGCTATGAGCTTTTCAGTGGTATAATGAAAACTCTAGGCCAAACCTCTCTGCCCAACTCAGTGTATTTGTTCCACATAAAGCAGGGTGGAAATGGCTTCCAACAATCATAGCATTCCTGCTAGTCTGCCCACTTCCATAACGGTGATGGATGCACACCATTCAGTAAGGACTATTGATCTATATCCCCTTATGTAATTTATGTATTGGATTGCTAAGAAATTGTGTTTAATCACATGGGAAATGCAGTTCCTGTGTGCTCTGACCTGAAATGCAGTTAGTGGAGAGAGGACCCTGCTGCTGTAGGAGAGCATTTCACACAGTCACCTACAAGCAGTACAATTCTCACCTTAAGGACAGGGCTTAGAGAGCAAGAAAGGGTCAGCCACACCCATAAGAAACACCACTTTTATCCTTCAAGATGTGGAAGCCGAGAAGAAAATATTACGCAGTTTTATCTATTTTTTTAATGTGTACAGGAAATCTGCAACCGTACTCATGAATGTAAGTCTCGTCAGAGGATCTGTCATAATATAATTATGATGTTACTACACTGTTACTCCCTTCTAGCATCCTAACATACATCTCAGCTCACCACTGATCTCAAGAAGCGGAGCTACTCAAAGTTACAGATACGAGTACCTCAATCATTACGCTCACTTAAATTCAATTACCTTTTTTTTTTAATTATGGTTTTTTTGTTGTTTCTCTGTCTCTACCTTACTGTTTTTATTGTTTTCACATAGGACAATTGCATTTCCTAGTAAATATATGTACTAGCTTCTGGTTCTTCTCTTTAAAAGGATTCCTTCAGCTTCCAAAACAGTCTTCTATTTCTGGTTGTCTGAAACAATTTTTATTTACAAGTAGACAAAGGCAAGAAATACGTTGAAGGCTTAGTACATTTTCCCACAATAAAATACACGGCTTTCTGGTTACTTTCTCCCTCTTTTTGCAACTCTACGCTTTTTAGGAACATGAGATCTATAAAATCCTGTCCCCACCCATTCCTCTGACCTTCTGTCTCAGAGCTACCACAAACTGTCACATAACCCTCAGATTAGCCAGATGACAGGTTTTGCATGAGAAAAAATGGGATCACCAACACACACACACACCAACATGCAACACAAACATGAACCAAAGACCAGGACACAGAGCTGCAGGCTTGAGCCAGGGCCCACAAGTAACCTTGAATAAACACTCATCCTTTGCAGAAGACTGCTATCTTCAAGTGAACAATGGGACAAAGTGCAAAAGATTTAGTTAAGCAGCATTAAAACCTCAGTGCACAGTCTCTGGCTGTGCAGCTGATGCTGCCTGCCCAGGGGCTCCTTGGCAGGACGCTCCCTGCACACATCTACAATTGCAGTGACACGCCAAGAGGCTCAAACTCCCAACTGCCTGCCCATCAGCACATGACGACTGATGTCTGGAAACGCAACTGGTAAGGAACACCTAACAGGGACGACCTAACCCATTTTCATCAACACTTCCTTAGTGTTTTCTTACAGGTAAGAAAATCTACCCGATTTGTTACACTTAAAAAAAAAAAAAATCAGACTAACATATCACAGACGCTCCTTTGGCAAGCTGCGTGGTGCTACTAAAGGCGGTCCCAGCCTGGTTCTTTCCCAGGGCTCTCCTCCTCCCGCCGAGGGCACTAACAGGCCTGTGCATCTGCTGCTCCCGCTGGGGCCCGAAGCGCTGCCGGCGCACGCAGCTCACCTGCCAGCGGGCCGGGAACCGAGGAGCAGGGCCAGCAGCGCCGGCAGCAGCGGCCTGGCCCCGCTGGGCCCGGCGCTCTCCCGTCCCTGCCCCGGGACACGCCGTGCCCCGACTGACAGACAGACACCAGCTCCCGTTCCACGGACATCCCGCGCTCCTCACCGCTGGCAGCGGCTCCTCTCTCCCNCCCCTGCTGCTGCCGCCGCCGCCGCCCGGCCCTGCCGCCGCCGCCGCCGCCTCCATTTCCTCCCGGGGCCGCGGGCAGGCCCCAGCCCCGCCGGCGGGAAGGCAAGGGAGGTGAAGGCCGCCGTGGGGACGGCCCGGTTCGGCTGCGAGGAGACGCAGCGCCGCACCCGGCCGCCCGAAGGCGGGAGGGAGGAACGGAGGGCGGGCTGGGCAGCTCTGCCCTCCCCTCCGCGCCCCGCCTCTTCCCTCCCGCACCTCGTTCCAGCTGCACTCGCGGGTGTAACTCGCCTGTATGCGTGTCTTTGGGCTGTTACCTTAGGGTTTTTAACTGTTAAAATACCTTTCGTAGGTCACTAACGCTCGTGTTTAACAAAACATATGTATCTGAAAAAATCACAGAATCATTTATATCAGAAGAAACCTCTGGGATCTTTGAGGCCAAGCGTTCCCCCAGCCGTGCCAAGGCCACCACTAAACCGTGTCCCCCCGAGGGTCATATCCATATGGTTTTTGAACGCTCCAGGAAAGTGATTTCACGTTTGCCCTGTACCAATGTTTGACAACCTTTCCATGAAGAAATTTTCCCAGAAACCTAACCTAGATCTCCTTTGGTGTCTCCTTGAGGCTGTTTCCTCTGGTCCCATCACTTGCTGCTTGGGACATGAAATCGGCCCTCCCCCAGCTACAGACTCCCGTTACGGAGTTGAGGAAATCAATAGGGTCCCTTTCCCTGTGACTGTTCCTCCCTCATGTGTCTCCAAACACCTCTTACTATTTCTTCCATATTCTGAAGCTCACCATCAGGCAGGAAAGTTGCCCTTGGTCAGGCAGGAGTGAAACAATTCATCCAAAAGCAGCTGGCAGAGCCAGGCATTCCCCAACTCCTCACCCCGACATGGCAGACACAGGCTGGGTGTAGGCTCCAGAAGAAGAAAGCTGCTCTAAAGCGCTGTGAAGAACAGCTGGAGTGTGACGGCAGGTGTTGTCTGAACGCTTCTGTAACCAGCCCAGGCTCCTTTTTCCCCCAAAGGCACTGCACACAGCTGTGCACTCAGTGCTCTGCTCACTGGACAAACAAAATGCTCACCTACAGGACTCTGATACCCACAAACCCCATCAAAACCAGGTGCTGGTGATCTTTTTAACATCTGTTTAAACAGGTCCTCTTGAGGAGATACTGCAGTCTTACAGTGCACTCCTCACTGTGGGAGGAGGATTTAGACCCGGTGAACCATGCAGTTTCAGACTGGAACACTGTGGTACTGTGCGGTGCACTTTGCTGAAGCCTGACCAAGGAAGTCCAAGGATTCTGTCATTGGTACAGATTCCATGACCAAACTATGGAGTAGAACAGGCTAATGCAAATGTGTTAGCAACCATGTGCTCAGTGCTATGCTGATGGCTGCTGGTCTCCAGTGAAGCAGCAAAAACATAGATCTCACTGGGAACCAGTGGCCAAAAGCCAGTGATCAGAAATTCCATTCTCTGCCTGACTCTGTGTTTGAATCAGCACCTTGGGACGCCTCATCTTTGTGTGTCCTTTCCTCTCTGCCTGTGAAATAGAAATGATGATTTTGACAGTTGCCTTTTTGGCTAAGCACATTGGAAATCTGTGGCTGTCAGCAGTCTGAGTCTTGCACAGGCTAGAAAGCTGCTCCTTTCTTCATGGTTTCAGTGATGACTACAGTTGCAGCTACACACGGATTTATTAATAAGCAGTCTCCAGCTGTGGAACCAATTCCTGCCAGATTATCAGGCTCAACCTAGGAATTTTAACCTTTCAAGTATGTTGTTACTGACACGTATAATAATTAATCCAGTACAAAAGAGACCAATTTTCCAAATTAAGCCCAGTTAATAAGCTTTGTTGTCAGTAATCAGGCCTGAAAGTGTCTGATGAAGTTGAAGAATGTGTTGTATAGGCAACTGTACTGTTGGATTATACAGTTGCTAGTTCAGGCCAACAGGATTCTTGCTACTAATAATGCTAAGCTGTAGTGGGGTTTAGTGCTTTAAATAGGCAGCAAAATCAGTGTGTGAGTCTGGGTTCTTTTTAATACTAGAGAATTCTTACATTGCCAGAGCCATGTGAAGGATAATTGAGCTGGTGAAACATCACCCTGCTCTCTCTGGAATATCCTAAAGTGTCTTTCTCAGATAGATGATGCTAAAGCAAATGGAAGTGATGTACCCATTTTTTTCTGTAAAGACATGGACTTAAACCTAAAACATCTGTTTTAATAACATGTCCAATGTTTATGCCACTAAAAAAGGGTGTATGCCCTAATAACTCTTGTGTATCTTTATCTGAGGTTTGACATTTCTCCTGAAAGGGTCTTACACAAGATCCACATTTGCAGCTTGGCCAGTCAGGGAAGAACAGGTGTGGCTCCTTCAAGCATTTTAAGAAGTTGTTATCTGTCAGCAGCAGGCTGTCTTCACTGCCCTTAGCATAAGTTAATTCTAAATAGCATTTAAGCACACCAACATGTTTAAATAAGCCCCTGTCTTGGAGAAGATAAGTAATCATCCATACTGCAGTTTACATTTGAACACATCCTTGAACACATCCAGCCTAATCCAACTGAAAGAACCTTAATTTTCCTTGACCTTCCAAACTCATTCTATTGAGCAGAAGCCTAGGCTTGCCCATATTGTTAAACTTATGCTATGTTTATTTTTTTTCCTTTTTGCTGTTATTTCAGGTTTTAATCCAATGCCAGTTACTAGGATTAGTCTTGGTAGCTCTTTTTAGTCATGCTTTGTTCCCATAAGAGCTGACCTTAAGACAAGTCACCTGCTCAGCATCAAGTACTCACGAATATTTAAATGAATTTTATTTAAATCAGCAGGAAGGCATGCTTTTCCTCGTGCAGTGCCATTATTAGTGAAAACATCTATCTGCTTCATGTCTGCATTTCTGAGGCATCACTGATCACCACGGGAGATCTCCCGTGTACAAGTACTTTGATTTACAGGTCAGACATGGCACCTTTGGTATGTAATACATTTACTGGGGCTTGATCTTCATCACCAGATTCTGTCTCTTTCTGGAATTTAAGGGAGATTATTTAAATATGGTTTGGGTTGATACAAGATAAAACATACAGAATACTTTGTGGCATCTATATTATTAAGAGACACTGGAAATAAAAAAAATATAAAAATTTAAAAAAAAAAAGGCAGGCCAACAAATTCAGGGAGGTACAGCCTCATACAGATGCAGGATTTACTAATACAGCATAAATATAATATATAAAGTAGCATAGTTGTTTCCTGGATTATTTTGTTATTATAAAGTAACTTTAACAAAGCATAAAATGCTTTTCAAAACCAGCTCTTGCCTAGGAAAAACTGAGGTGTGTGGAGCGACTGGGAGCAAAGGTATTAGCTAATATTACAGATATTAGCACTTAGGGCTAATATCTTTGGCAAGATCATACTGGCTGTAGTAGGGGTAAAATCAGATCTGTGAGCAGCAAATGAGATGTGTTCATTGCAAGAGTAAGTTAACTTTTTATTTTGGGTTAGAAGCAAGTTTTACATAATGATGAATACCTTGGAATTGTTAAATCTTTGCATATAATTTCACCATTTTATTGCACTTTGAGAAAGAGATAAAAAGTTTAGATTGAGGTCATTAGCTGAACCATCTAATTTATCCTCTTCAGACATTTAGTCTGAGTTGGTAGTCTGAAAAAGAAAAACAGATTTGTGAAGTTTATTAATAGCAAAGAACAAAAAGTGCAGCTAGGACTGGACTAGAGTAGTTAAGAACTACACTTAATTATCAAATCAATGTCAATTAAAATTGAACCTAATGATTCAAAATTAATTATATGGGTCATAAAATGAGTGCAGCCAATCAGCAAATTATGATGTCAATGTAGCAAGATAAGTCAATTCTTTAAATAAAAATCAGAAATAACAATTGAATTTTAAGTCCCAGTTATGGGTGTTTTCCAAAGTAAAGAAATTAAGACAATTGACTGAATCACTTAGTGTGCAAAATAAGGTACTGAATTGCGAAGTGATCTGCCCCCTCTTTTTAACCCTCCCCTTTCCCCACCGCCCAAATCAGACGGCTGGATTCAGCTGGCAGAGTCAAACTGGCAAGCAGCTGAGTCTTAAAATTCGCCTGCTGCTTTCCCAAGGGACAAATTCTCATCAGACTATTTCCAGGTGACGAAGCTGCCGTGACCCTGCAGGTACAGTGCTCATGGTTGTATCTGGGACTTAGGCTGCAGTGTGGGCAAGCTGCAGGTACCCAGACACCTGCCAGTGCTGTGCCTTGACCCGAGAGGAGCTGCAAGATTAGTGTTGCCCAGAGAGAGAGCACCAGAGCTGCTCTAGGCTCAGATAAAGAAGTAAGGCAGATTTTTAGGTGGGCTTTTTTGTTATTGTTACTCAAAAAGGATTATTGAGTGGAGATAGCTCTGTTACTCTGAACCAATACTTCTCTCAAGCAGTGTTTGAGATCACACTCTAAAATATTGAAAAAAAACACCTAAGAACAGAATTCCTGACATTTCTGATAACAGTAGTGCTGCTGTAGCAAGGGTTGGGAGAACTGTTGTCTTCTGCTTGATCATCCCCACGTTAGAAAACTGACCAGTTTTGGGGTAAGCAGAAACACCTGAGAGAGCCTGAGGGATGGACTTGGGTCATGGGGATGTGACATTAAATTTAAAAAGAAAAAAAAAAAAAAGAGGTAGAGGCAGGCACAGAACCTGGGTCCTATTTTCTAATGAATAGTATGTAGGATTATAATGTTTCATATTAAGTGGAACAGCTTCCACAGGGACACTGAGTGCTTCAAATTATTTATAACTTGCTGTTTAGGGCTGGCTCTTGGGAGGTGGCAGATGTGGTACCTATCAGGAGGAATTTGAACATTTGTTTCCCATATCCTCATAGCTTAATAATTAACTAGGAACTGCACCACTCTTGTGCAGGCAAGAAAAAGTGTTTGTGCCAGAAATTCAAGGAGATGTAAGTCTAAAAGGGTATTCTAAAATGACAGGCACTGCACTACAATCCAAACTGGGGAGGGCAAGTCTGTGAGAGGTGGGACTTCACAGGTCTTGGCACATCCTGCTGAGCAAGGCACGGCAAAGGCAGGCTCTGGCCACAGGCAGTGACTCCCCAGGGACACCGTCCTCCCGCAGGCTGTGGCCCCAGTGCCAGACCTCTGAGTGAGCTCCTCTGGGCGCACGGTGCTCATCCAACGAGAATTTCGGAGCTATTTATGTGTGACTGTTTCCAGTGGAAACAAAGAGCCCATCATTTTACAAAATCTGGAGCCTACTCCATAGCCTCCTCGACTCTTTAAAACAAAACAACAGCAACAACAACAAAAAAATCTCCTCACCCCCTAAAAGAAGAGAAACACAGGGTGAAAATTCTCTGTGATTTTAGGGGATTTCTTTTTTTGCCGCCTTTCTAAATAAGAGCTGTTAACTATGTTACCATGTGTCCTTGAATCTACCACGCGTGTTCACGTGCTACAATATTAAAAAGAAAAAAAAAGGGACAAGGATTTCTTGTCCCCAATTGCCATGCAGACAGAAATAGGGATGGGAGGAGGAATAAAAGGGAGAAGCTGGATCGTTTTGAAGAACGTAGCCTTTGGATTTGCAGCCCTGAGGTGAGATGAATTCCTGAGTCACTGAAACTTATGTTAAAGGTTCTTGCCCTTGAAAAACAGAAACATCAGGCGCACAAGACCTAGCTTTACCTTGATTCTCTGTGGCAAATTTTATTTCCTTCAGCGTAATGTTTCCCAAAATATTAGGGCACAGCCAGTATTGCACTGCAACAATAAAATTTTGTTCTCACTAAGGTGAGAACACATGGGATATTGTCTATTTGAAAATTCCCATTTCTAACGTAAGTGTAGCTAACCACTTATGGCAACCGTGACCAAAAAGAGCTCTGAAAATATGAGGAGTATGATAAATATGGAAAGTTTCAGTCTCACTACAAGGAAAATTCTTGAAAGCATAAGATTATTTCAACATTTAATATAAAGCTCTGACATCTCCCCAAGCATAACTTATGGTTACCAATAAACCTCTCCATTTTTTCAGCTCACCCAAAGAGCAGCTGATGTTTTAGAATTCTGAGACCACCAACCATTCATCAAACCTTATGTCAGGACCAGCCATGATAAATCAACCATTAAAAACATTATGTTTTATCTCCAGAATTTCTTCATCTAAAAAGAGGGAGAATGATTTTACATCTTCTTGCTATGTATTCAACTTAAACGAAACAAAATTAACACTATGAAATTCACCTTCACAGACAATCTCTGTCAAGTATTTTAAGATATTCAGTCACAAAGCATACAGTTTAATTCATGTCACCTGTTATTTTTGCAATTGGTATTTGATAAAGGCAATGCATTTGCCAGCTTTGTACTTTAACCAAAGAAAACCATCATTGTTTAATGCTTTATAGCTATCACTGTAGTGTTTAAGAAAGTATCATGATATGTTTTTTCAAGTACTGTTGCTCTAAATTGCAAAATTTACTCTGAGCTCAAAATGATGAAATTAAATTTCAAAAAAGGAGTAAGCCAAGCCAAGATGTGCTTTTCAAGTGTGAAATAAGTATTATCATAAAAAGTAAATTGGTTAAGTGGTATAGGACACCATCTTGTAGCACAGATCCTACAGATTCTTTTCTCATTTCCTTTCAAAATATTGTGAGTAGCCCGTATCAGCTGTATTAAGCATTCCTCTCTTCCCATATAACATCATAAATTCTTATTAGATACAATCCTTTTTGATCATTCAGAGCCAAACCTTTCCCTTTCTTAGGCTGTCAACTCTTGCTGCAGGACACTAGATCCTCTATTCACCTTCAGGCTCTGCTCACAATAATCTTTGAGAATTACAACTATTTCCTTTTTTAGTGTAAGGAACACCCCAGCCCTGCATTTGGAAGCATCACACTAGTTAGGAAGGCATATTTCCACAGCAACACTATCTTTGTTTTAACTTATATCCCCAGAAAAGAATGAGGCTGCCATCCATCCACCCACTTACCAATTCCCTCTAGACATTCTGTCCTTTTATATTTTACATCATTTAACTAGTGGGCTTTCCTAGTTTGGAAAGAAATCCTACCAGAGCAGTTAGCATGTACTTTGCTGTGACATCCTTATTTCCTAATTTAGTGTCTTCACTGAGCACTCCCTTCATTAAGGAAACTGTGTCCCTGAGCAGTGACCCATTGATCCAGCCACTGCAAAGACAGCAGATTATTTTGTCCTTCAGGAACGATGAACAACAGCAACACACTGAGCTTCATTCTCCTGGATAACTCGTGGTGCCACATTGTGCCCTGCACTGCTGTTGTCTGAATGTGCTCCTGTTACAGAAGTTATTGGGACATATCAGCTAGCTTCTGCTGTTCTCTTGATATTGCTGGAGTCAGAACAGGAAAAATTTTTTTTTGGTTGTGTTTTCTCCAAACAGAAGGCAGGGAGCTCTGATGGAATTTTTTTTTTTTAATTGTCACACTGTAGTCACAATGAGTTTATCCTTAAGCCATTGCACACAGATTTTTATCTTATCCAACTCCTTGACAAAGGAAACATCTCTTTTCTTCACTAGGATTTTACAACTGGATAAATGAAGTACATTATTGATTCCATGGCAAAAACAAAGCTGCTTTTAAAAAGTGCTTGACAATGCTAGTTTGATACAGAAGTTATTTCAAAACTGCCTTTCAGAGTTGCAAGGAAGACCAGCAGCAGCATCACTGTTTTATGCCAAAAACACAGCTGGAACCTGCGAGACTACACTTGTGTAAAGTGAATGTGCATTTTTTAAATGTAAAACCAGCAGAAATTGGATACATAAATATGTTTTTCATGTAGGACAGAGGACATTTAAAATATTTTTCAAATGATCTCTTGGATTTTGGAAATATATTTAATATACTCTACAGAAATTGTTTTTGTAACTTTATTATTCTTCCTGAAGCTTTATCATGGTCTTTATTGGGTTATTTAATGTTGTTCTCATTTATCTTACTGTAAATCATCATAGATTAATTGATTTTAACTTCATTCTTCACTATTCCATTAAACACTATCTTCTTTAGACAGTCTATTGCCAACTGGGAGTATGATAACTCTGTCAACAGAAAGAAAAAAAAAAAAGAAAATTGGAATTGCATGCAATTAATCCTCCCGTCTCAGGACTATTAATCCAGCGAAACAAACGTAAAATAATCTCCAATTTCATGCGATTCCATGATAGATATCTCTGGCCATCATAAATCTCTGAGGTTTACAGTAATAAACCAATCAGGATTGGCCACTTGCTGCACTGTATCTTTTTAGATTAACAAATTATATGAGGTGCAGTCCCAACGTGTCATCTCTGCTAAACCTCTCCCCAGTGAGATGTAAAGCGGAGAAAGGTACCTGATATAACCATTGGTGTGGCTGCCTGTTTTGGCTTTTCCTCCTTCTTTAACAATTAAGTCAGGTAAAAACCCCAAAGTTCTCTGCTCACTTTTGAATGGGGTTCCTTACAGCAAATGATACTGCAGGGAAAAGTCTGTGTCCTCCACTGACATGCTAGAGAGGCTCCAGCCTCCACATTTGAGTGTAGTAGAGCTGAGAGAGGCAGGGACTGCATTTTACAAAACATGAGGGATAGAATGGCCTTCTGCCAACTCAGAAAGTAGTTTCTATGTGGATAAGCTCTGTTCTTTGTCATTATTTCCCTCAAATTCTCTCAATTTTCCCCTTCTTTTTTTTGGCTTTGGAGTAATTCCTTCTTTATCTTGGAGCCTTCAGAACCAGAAGCTAATGCAGCAGTTGCCAATGAAGACAGACAAGATGCATTCTCAAGATGTGTTGCTATAAAAGGAGAAAAATCAAACTGGCCTTACTGCATTTCATGCACAATGTTGCTAGCATTGAGGGATGTTCAGGTGCATATTATCACAGGGAAAAAAACTGAGTTTAAACCAACTCCCTGAGCCCTCATGCCATCAAGTAAGCTCTCCTCTCACTCAAAGGTGCAGAATCTGCGCAGCATCCACTGAGTCAGCCCTCCTGGGTGCCTTCTGTGCTCTCCAATGCACAGGGCTGCTGCAGTCACTGTCACTGTCAAACCCTGTCACTGTCACTGTCAAACCCTGCTTTGTTACCATCACCAGGGAGGGCCCTCTCTTGCAAATTTTGGTGCATCTTTTGCACTTCATTTCAAGTTCAGTTTTTTTTTAAAGACTTCAATTTCTTGGTTACTGGTAAATCCTGGTGGATGGTTTTCTTCCTCTATGAGAAGCACCATTTGGTGCAAGAATCTGCTTGGACAGCTTGAACACAGTGTTCCACTCGTGTGCGTTGTTGACACTCAACTTCCTGTCATACCAGGTTATTTTGTTGAGGATGGTCCACAAAAGCATTCCCCCACACAATATTGTGCTGTCAAAAAATACTTATTAAGAAGAGAAAGCAAATACAGATCGAGGATAGGAACTCTAAAATGTCTGTACTCCTGCCACCACACTATCATTCTCCCTCAATGATCTTTTCTAGTTATATTATATTATGGGAGGTCTTTTTCATTTATATCTAATGGTGTGTCTAGATCTTGGGCTGGAATTTTGGCCCCGGTTGGGCCTGGGAAGGGCTGAGCAACACACAGTTCCCAGAGCACAGATCAGGCAAGCAGAATGGCTCATTCATGAGGTCCTTCCCCAAGCAGGGAGAGCTTTCTTAACTCAAGTTTTGGTCCACATGGAGCAACTAAACTCAAGAATATGTAAATAGGGTGTTAATGGATACAAATTAATTCTACATCTATAACAAATGACACCGTACTTCTGCAAACAGACCTTTGGGAAAGGAAAACATTTTTTAAAAAAGCAAAAACTCATTCAAATTTATTTGAGAGGGAGATTAAAGGCTTTTAAAAGATATTCAACTGTAAGATGGTTCATCCAAAGGAAAACCTGCCTTTTGTTTGCCTGTGATTCTTCTGGACAGCCTCTTACAGGCAGACAAGGCAGATGTTTTGCCAAAGAGAAAATATGTATGTGTTCTGTACACGAAGAGCTCTAGGACTCAGCTGTGGGGAGAAACAGCTTCTGAGCCATTCTCAGTAGAGGCTATGGACAAGGCATCACTACTGACAGACAGGTTTGGACCCTAATCCAAGTAGTAAATTAGTATTAATGGCTCTTAATTTATTGTTGGTTTACAGTCTGGTCTGATTGCTAGACCCAGGAGTGGCCATTTCCATGAAACTTACAATACCATTTCAGGCCAATAAAATGCTCTGACAGCTGAGAAGTTTGGCATTTTGGTACAGTAAAGCTTTTGTGGAGTGATATAATCTAATGAGACAAAAAAATAGGCCAGTGAGTGTCAAGGCAAAACTGCTTTGGCCAAAGGACAACATAAAAGTTAGCTTAAGTCAGGAGCCAGAATACAGTTGATACAAATGACATTTATTATTTCAAAGAAGCAATCACTTCATTTTTAATACCAGCAATACTCTGTAAAGATATAGCTGACTTGAAACAGAATGAGAAAAAAAATTGCTTTCATATTAAGTAAAATTATTTAAGAAGAAAAATACAACCATCCTCAGCAATAACTGTGAGTGACAGTGTTTGAGTACTTACTCATTTTGAATGGCACTCAACTCAGATGTTAAGACAGGATTAAATGCTGGTAAGCACGGCTAAAGGAAGCAGAGCTTTGGGTTAAACTCTTTGCTCCTCACTCAACAATAAGTGACACAAAAATTGGAGTGTCCAGAGGTCTGAGCTCAGCTATTTAAGCACGGAGCTTCCCAGATGAGTTGGTTTTTGTGTATCATGTTAAAGTCAGGCAGATGATGGGTCATATGATCCTGAAATGGATGAACATAGTGTGGTGATTTATTCTCTCTGGCTGGTGGGTTTAGAGTGAGTGATCTTTGAGGAAACATGGTCAAGTAGTAAAAATGGTCTGGGACTGGCTTGCCCTGTGGTCAGTTCTTAGTGAGACAAACATTTTTTTTCAGCTACTCTCTTCTCATATAAGTAATGAAGATGTAGGATTTGGGAACTTGCCAATTTGAGGTGCATTGTATGCATGTTAATCTAAATCCTTTACTCTTGCAATTAGTGTAAGGTGGTCCACAGACTGTGGTGATCCCTCTATAAACACAAAATTATGATTTACATATAGCTATACCCAAAGAAAATTAAAGCCACAAATTAAATCAGTCAGATTTAGAAGGCACAGATGAACGAGTGTCAGCATTATAATTCAGCTATTAAAATCAAATTTGTTCAGCTGCTGGTGTGAAGTATGTGTCAGCCACTCCAGCATTTGACTCAGAGACCACCTGGAAATTTATGGCAGGCCTAAGATGCCAGGAATGAATCATTCTGGACAAATCCTTGATGAAAGCTCAACTGCAGATATTGATTGAGTTATCCCACCAGTAGCCTAAACAGAGGAACATACTGCTTCCCTATCCAGCTGGTGCAACACCAAATAAAATTAAGCCAAGTCAGAGTTCCAGGTTAAAGATCTTTTCAAATGTCTCAAAATCTAGAAATTACACTGATCCTTTATCCCACTGTGGCCAAATACAGCCCACTGCTACACCACTGTTTCCATACAGCTCAACCTGGTAGGTGAAAATTGCTCAGTTTCAGAGGAATTTACACTTCTCTGGCTGAATGTAGCAGACATAAAAATCACATTTCTCCAAAAATTAGCCAATAAACTATCCAAAAGAACGCAAATAATCAGATTCCTGGTCTAGTTTCCTAACTCCACCATTAGCATCTCTCCTCCGTTTTGATGTTCTTGGTTAACTTTTGTCTTTGAACACCTGCCCAGTGGGACATGCTTTTAACTGATCCCCTTGAAATATTTACTTGCTGACCTACTCAACTTTACCACTGTGGCTTTATAGCTGTAAAGTATAGCAGCCCAGCCACAAACAAAAGCAAAAGATTGACTATTCTGATCAGCAATCAAATCAGCACTTCTAGCAGATGTCAGTTTTACCCAAGTGTGATATGTGCTGGTAAAGCAAAGTTTGGGCACACAGCTCTGAGCGCTGAGTAGAGCTTGCCCATGTTAAAACAAAAATGAGACACAAAAATGAAACAAAAAGGTCCCACTGTTTGGACCACTTGTTTGTGCTGGAAAGGTAAATGAATGTTAACTAAAACCACATCAAACAGAGCCTTGTATTCAACATAAGTAGGCACTGTGATATGAAATAGGAGTAATGGGAGCTGTCTGCAGGCTCTGTGGCAGGTTTGCCTAATAAATACCCTCCATTTTCTGCAGCTTTCCTCATCTTGCCAAACAGTGGGTGCGGTACTGAAAGCCCTGAGAGCAGGATAAGGCTTCGTACAAAGTACTGCTGAGCTGTGGAGGGGGAGAGGCATGAGCAAGCAGAAGCAGATTGGATGAGTGACATTTTGCACTCTTCCTTGCTGTCTGCAATAACTACTCATTTCACTGCGAAATCTTTTACAAAAAGGAAACCACCCCTTCACCTTTTTTTTGCCCATTGACGCTGAATTTTCCTCTTAATAATTTATCAATCACAGCCTGTTTTATTCTAAAATTGTAGGTGTCATAATGTTGCTGTTGCTAAATATATGCCAAGACTCCTTACAATAAAAAATCCTCTTGTTTCTCATCGACCCCCCACTAAAGCTTCCTTTTAAAATCCCTTGTGAAACACTGAGGACACTGAAAGTCACCCTATTTTTTCCTCTTCATTAAGAGAGCCCAGGACCTTAAAAGAGGAATTTTATTTATGTTGTAAAAGTGTGGCTCATTAATGTGGCTTGGTGTTGATACTTCAATTGGCTGCACCTTAGCTAGCACTTTTGAAATGGAACATCCAGCAGCAGATAAAGTTCTGATTTAAGGAAGCTGAATGTGTTCAAAATATAACACCCTCGTATATTTGAAATTTTAGTTTTCAACACTTTTCCCACTTTCCTCTCATACTGCACAGTTGTGATAAAATACTATCTTCAGTCAAGAGAAAAGCTGTGATTTTTTTTTTTTTTTAGTGGAGCTTGAATTAGTTAATTTTTTCTCATCTTCAAATATTGAGCCTCACTTGATGCAAATGAATAGCTCCATGGGCTTCACTGTAGGCAAAATTTTCTTAAAGAAGGCTCAGAGTACACTTAGGGTACTCCCTGGTAAAGGGTGAAATAAAGCAGCAGATGGTTTATTGTGCATGAGAAAGAGGAAGGAAAGGTTCAGGTAGCAGCCAGTATTTTATGTAAGGTAGAAGTAGATTTTACCCACCCAACATGATCACATGCTATTAAAAAAAAAAAAAAATCCCACTCCTAAACTCAAATGTGTTTTAAAAAGTTTAAAGAGACTACCACATAACAGGCAGAAAGCAGAAGACTGTTTTTCTCACCAAATAGGGAAAGTCAGAGAACCACATCCCATTATAGTGAACTATCACTAGCAATCTGGTCATAATTTATAATATTATCTTGTAAATAGATAGCAATTTTTTAGGACTTAAAAGGATTGGTATCTGACATTCAAATATTTTTTTTTAAATAGCAAGTTGTGAAACTATAATGGCTGAGATCACATGTTTCTGCAGCATGGGAGTGATTTGGATGCAAGATCTGTGATAAGCAGGGCAAGAGAAACACTGCTTGTGAACAATAATTTTCAGTTTGGTTAAAGTGTTGAAAGATAGAAGACAGTAAATATGACAATGTGCAATTTCTCATAGTATCTTTACCTTCTTTCATTTTACTGTCTACCTCTGAAAGGTGTGAGCCCAGCTCACACTTAGTGGGGCTCTGCTTTCACATTTCTGTGACTACCTTTAATAAATTACACCAAACACAAACCTGCTTCTCGTTGCCATCAAAAATAAAACATCATCCTCCTTTTATGAGCAAGGGAGTCCTTTCACTCCAATATTTCATGGCCTTGGGTAGAAAGCAGGGCCTCTGCAAAAAGGAGCCATGGGCTTCCTGGAACGCTGCATCTTCTTGTTAATGAAAGCCTGGGCATATTTGTTGTGAGAAACCATCATCACAAAACTTGCTGCAATCTGCTTTAGCTCCCACAGAGGATAAAAAGTCGGAGGGACTAATCTCTTTGAATTCTCTCCTGTCTTGAAACTCCCATTCCACTTAAGACAGTGAGAATCTGACTACTGAGTGTTTGCTCCAGCAACATCTGACCTCTCCTGACATCTCCCCACTCAGATTATTGCTCCCCAAAAGGCTGTGATAAGGCAAAGACAGCCATCCTTCGCAGGGGAAGGAACAAAGGGTGAACTAATGGGGTCACTCGGCTGCTCCGGTGCCTCTTTAGGAGTTCAGGACACACAGCTGTGTAGCTGACAAAGTCCATGAAGTCTGACTCCCCTCTTCTTTGTGAGAAAGCAGCTGTGTCTCCTCCCTGACTGTTCTGAGATGCTCCCACCAGGAACAGTCCTGCCATCATCCTTTTAGTGTGCAGCACAGCCATTGAGGGACATTATGAGATGAGGTAGGATGCTGTTACAATAATGCCTTCTGTAGCTTTTTATGTCTCATATCCCACACTGGAGCCATTGCTTCCCAAGCACATCTAAAACATAGAATCATAGAATAGTTAGGGTTGGAAGGGATCATGTAGTTCCAACCCTGCTGTGTTAGAAGTTGGACAACTGAATATATTATTTGCTTCAGCAGGCCCAAAGTCTATTAAATAAAAGAGTTCAGGAGGACTCTGCCTTTCTAAGTCTGTGATCTGATTAGAAAGCATTGCTCTTAGAGCTTGCACAGAGAAAACCAGGAAGATTTTCCATAGTCAAACCCAATTATTAAATCAGGAAGAAAGGAGAATCACTTTCTGTCGAGAGCAGATGCATATATTTTCTACAGTCACAGCCACTATGAAAAGAATTAAGAAGTGGATGGCTTTCTTTTTTTTTTCATTTGCAGGTAAATGCAGTAAAATGGGACTTACTCAATATGAAAGTTCACAACCCTTCAAATTAGAAGGCAAACTTTATTTCCGGAGCTGCCATGAGGAGAAATAATCTCAGCAAGCCCTTACCACAAAACTGCATTTTCTGTTGCTCCGTCACTTGACCAGGCACAGCATCTTCCTCTCGTCTCTCACTCTTTCCTCTCGGACGCCTCTTGCAGAGAAGCAGCTCCCACGGCGGGTTCTGGCGGCTGCAGCGCGGGCTCCCTGACGCTGCCCCGGGGCTCTCTCCTCACGGCGGGCCGAGCCGCGGGGCGCCGGGGGCGGNCCCGTCCGCTCCTGGCCCACCCTGTCCTCGCCCCACCATGCCCTCGCCTCCGCCCGCCCTGCCCTGGCTCCTGGCCGCCTGCTGCCTCTGCGCCCTGCCGCGGGGCTCAGGTAGGTCCCGGCAGCGGGGAGGGGGAACGCGAGGGAGCCGTGGAAAGGCTGGGGGCTCCTCTAGAGGAGCCACGTCCTGACGGGGCTCCGCCGCACGCCAACCCCGCCGTGTCCCGTCCCGCAGGGCTCCCGCAGCCTTCCTGGCGCTACCGGCGCGGTGCGGAGCTGCCCCCAAACCAGGTACGTCTGTCGTGTACCTCATGCCAGGTGCAGAGGTAGGGCACAGAGCGGGGGAGGCGGGAAACGAGGCTTGCCCGAGGCGGGGAAACGATCTGGGAAGTCGGCAAGGGACTGGCAGCACCTTATTGAATGCCCCCGGGGGTGGGTGAAGAGAGGAGGGCGGCTGGCAGGCGGAACAGGCATGGGCAGAACAGGACACCTGGCTCAGCCAAAGCCGGCCGGGCTAATAACAAGCCAGTCCCCACTTCCCCAGCAAAACCACAGGTCCGAAGGTACGACAGACACGCTGTTAATGCCCGTTCTTTACTTTTTAAAGCAACTGGCGCTGTGTTTCAGTCAGTGGATGGCAATGTCCGATCAACCCCAGGTAACTTGACTGGTGTAATGTGTTTGATCTGCTGCGACTCTCTCTCTTCCAGACATACTAAGTGTCCTGTATAACCTGGAGCATCAATGTCTGCAGGTGGTAGAGCCTCTGCCAGAGAGCCAGCAGCTCTGGAGAGCAGAGCAAGTTTGTTGGTGTATGTGCCCTCCTCCTTGTGAAGCTAATGCAGACCTAAAGAAAAGCACTTTTTTTTTTTTTTTTCCTTTCTTGCCAGGCTAGTAGTAATTAACACTGAAGCAAGAAGTGTTGGACAGTTCTGAAGGATTTAAAGGTCCTGTTTGGTCCTGGTTCCGTGCTTGGTGGGTGGATGGGTTTTTTCTGGGGTGCTCAGAGGAGAGAGGAGCAAGGGGAAGTTTCCACATATCATTTCTGCTGGCCCAAGGCATACAAACACTTCAAAAGGAAAAAAAAATCAGTATGTGAAAGTTAGCTGCACTGAATTTAATATTGATCCCAAGAGTTATTTTCAAACGAGGAAGAAAAATATTTGCAGGATCAGGAAGTATTTGCAAATATTGAACATTTTGGGATTATTTTTTTTTTTTTTGAAACATTATGTTTTTGTGAATCAAAACTTGTAGAAAACAGTTCCTGGAGCCTCTTTTTCAGGTGTCTTATACCTCTCTTCATTTGAAGCTGTAGTTCTCATCTAATGTGATTGCATGCATAAGCATATCCCTGTCCTGTGGCAATGATTATGGGACAGTGCATTTCAGTATATGATTAAAGATTATAGTATTGATTGACTGAAAGGCTTTTGTAGGTAAAAATGAGCATAGATTAAACATGCCACAAACTAAAGCTAGAACAATTAGCATAGAAAAGTGTATTTTAAATATGAGGTTGATTTCGATCTCTTTATAGCACCAGACTGTATTGACAGCTGTTGTATTGTCTGTATTCTCCTCAAACAAAAGACTAATTTTTCAGCTCATAATAGCAT
This sequence comes from Regulus satrapa, assembly GCA_013396955.1. Taxonomy (NCBI): domain Eukaryota; kingdom Metazoa; phylum Chordata; class Aves; order Passeriformes; family Regulidae; genus Regulus; species Regulus satrapa. The sequence continues at coordinate 768,599 of VWZN01000250.1, read as the reverse complement.
CAGTAAGTTTTCCCCTGCTCTGGGTGCTTTTAGTGAACTATGCTCAATCTAAATTGATCTGGGATCAGAATTGAGCCTGTTTTCTATTAAACCATATATACCACATTCTCCCAGTAAATGTATTAAAGTATTGTTTGGTGTTTTTTCAGCTCTCCAGCACTGTTTTAGATCTCTGCTATTCCATATTCAACAGCATGCATAAAAATGAGGTAAGGTGTAATTGCTTGTTTTGTTTCAAAGCACCCCCTTCTTGAATTTAGAAAGCAACCACTCCATGCCCAACTTTTTGACACTGCTCTCCAAACAATAATGTATAATCTAACACTGTAATGTTTTAAGAGATGTAGGAGGGTATATAAAAGGTTTTCTTCTTATTAGTAGTTTGCATGTAATTTTTAGTTGCTTTAAATTATTTATATGAAGCTGCTGTTTTTCACCAATTCAGAGCTCGAGAACCAAAACATTTACTTACAGTCAGTATTTTAACCTGACCCTTGGTTCTGAATAACACAGAGTTAAGTGCACTAAAAATATACATAACATTGGACCAATAGCATACCTTAGATTATGCTGAACATGGAGGTGTACAAGTTGCTTTACTGATTTTAATACTCTATTTGGGTTTGAGGGTTTTTTGTATTTCTGACTTGGAGTAAAGAGATTAAGTTGAGGAGTTACTGAGGATAGCGTTTTTTTGTTGGTGCTGTCATATAAGGACTCACCTCAATGTCAGTTCTGCTTTATATCACTTTTTTATTATCACCATTTCATTAAGAACCTTTTCTAAAATTTACTCAGCCCCTGGGTATATGCTAAAAAGGCCAATTTTCTTGTGTAGGCTGTTTTTTCAAAACAGGACTAGATCCTTCAAGACAATAATATAAAGTATTTTGAAATGCATTTCAATATCTCTTCTTTCCAGTGTCTTTAGCTTATTACCATTCCAAGCATGTTTTCCTGAAGCAGTCACATAACCCTACAATACTGAAACTCATTGTATAAAAAAATTATATCACTTCAGTCGTGAATGTCTAATAAATGTTTTTAAGTTCACTATTGACACTTTTGCTTCCACAGCTTAGCCAATGAGGGAACATCCAAAATCATCATTTAACTTTGAATAAAGTCCTATTCTTGGTTTTAGTTACTAACTTAGCAAAAAATTGTGTGTCCTCAAGATTGGAAGCTGAATCTCATACAATATCCTTTCAAAAAATATGAGCTACTCTGCAATATGGTTTCTAGGTGGGGTCTGAGTAAAGCAGCATAAATAAATATGTGAAATATGGAAAAAGAACTATATGAAGTTTTACCCAGCTGATCAAATCTCATCTTACATGAAGTCCTACTTTCTTAGCCCACAAGGAAGAATGAGAAGACACTATAAACATGAGTCTGTATGTAGTGAACCCAGTGAAGTAGTCATGAAATCCTACTGTTGTCAGCTGAATGTAACTTTCCACATTATCCTATATTTCTTTGAATAAAAGAAAAAAAAAATTTGGTCAAAGTTACAGATCCTATAGAGCAGGTAGATGGTGTTTTAAGAGAAGGAATGAGGCCTCAGCACTGTGAAAGGCAAAGTCCATGGCAGTTTGGGCTTTGAATGGGACCTGAATCCCACCTGGGGAATTTAAAATATTTTGTGAGAACTAAGAATATTTAACATCAATGCCTAATCACTTCACTGTGTGTTTGAAATTTCTACCCCAAAGGTATTCAGAAGCTCAGTTTTTACCATATTTCTTCCACACAATAATCTCTTACCTGTTATAAATTAGTTAGGATAGTTGAAACTGCAGGCTGAGTCACGACCCAGTCTATCTTTGCTTGGTGTTTAATAATCATATCAGAACAAAGATTCATATTGTCTCTCTGTAGTAGTCTTCTCCTTTGCATCCTTTAAAGCACCTTGACTGAACAAGCTTTTTTTTCTTCCCTAGTATTTCATAGCCCTTTAAGTTGATGTCGCTTGCTCTATAAATCATTATCTTGCAGCCTGAACCAAAGAAATCCTCTTCTCATACCCTGAACCATGATTCCCTATTTCTTGCTTGCCTGGTTTAAAATTCCTTCTCTGCAGCTTCCCCTCCACATGCTTTCCTGTGTGCCACCCCATTTTCACATTCTTGCCCATTACACGTGTTTGTTTTTCAAGCCCACTCCAGGTAACTGAACCCACTCACGGATACAACTGTGGCTGTGGCACACGGCCATCCCATTCCTGGCTGGCTGGGAGCATACAGCCTGGCAGCTGTGTCTTGGGCCAGGAGGGCTCCCAAACCAGGCTGCAGGTTCAGGGCTCCATCACATGTTCCACTTAGTCTGCTCACATAAAGTCATGGGGAAAATTGCTATTCCTTGAAGTAAGGCTGAGTAGAAAAATGATCAATTTTCTGAAGAATAAAGAGTGCAGAGGAAGGCTTAAACCCAGCAATCTTTCCTGGGTTAAAACCAAGGGCAGTCTGAAAGGTGAAGAGCAGCCCCACTTTAACAAGGTAAGAGCTATCAGTACAATTCAAGCCTGAGGAGTGGAGCTGCAGCCTGAGCTCTGCTTCTCTTTCCCCCCAGAGCACGGCTGCACTTTGCTGTGCAGCAGGGGAAGCCTGTTGAATGATGGTAATGAACAGAGTGACTTCCAGGCAAGGCTTCACATCAGTCTTTAAAAGGATCTGTTTGTTGCTGTTCTTACATCTGTTCTTGATAATTGTAAGGTGGTCTCTCTTCTCACAAGGTGTATACCAACTTCATCAGTAATAGAGGGTCACGGTAAAAAACCAAAACATGTTGACATCTTGATTAACTTCCAGTGTCCACTTGCAGGAATCACAGATTGCTTCTGCAAAGTCTGCAAAGAAGGTATGTAAATATGAAGACAAGCAGAGGCAATAGCAGTGAATAGGGAAGTATGTCCCTTTTCCTTGCTTCTTTTGGAGGCAGCTTGGGTTTTTTCAGTGGTTGGGAAGTGATCTATGTTGACCCTGCTTATATCCTACCTGTAAAGCTTTCTTTTATATCTCTTCTTAACCCTGTGAATCTTTAATTATGGTAATCTAGTTTATTTACACTAGATGCAATGTCCTTCAGGCAGTATTTTTTTAATCAGATTTGAGATGGATGGGCATTGGGGACTATCAAGATCTTGTTTGCGTGATACTGAAAAAGGCCCCACATATCGGTAGATGTTCAGATAGAATGGTAAAATTTGGCAAGAGATCTTTGGAACTGAGTTTAAAGTATCTTGTTATTGTTTGTGTTTGATTTTATAGGACATAGGTCATGGAACTCTGGGACGTCCTTTCTTCCTTTTCAGGGTATCTGAATCTCTTAGTTTTAAAGATTCTGAAACTCAGACATTGTCACATGTTCACGGACAAGCACCTGTTTCACAAATTCGTGCTGCAGTTGTTTTGAATAGAGGCCAAACATCCCTTGCTTGAAAGCTTAGGGAGCCATTTGCTCAAAAATCTCTGATTTGATTAAAAGATGACAAGATAATGAGATCTGGTGTACTGGTGGATTAAACATTTTTTGTTTGAAGATATGCCTCTGCAAATGTTTTATCTTGAGCCAAATCATCCATATGGCTTGTATCTCTGAGGCTGTCAAGGTGCAGTGATACCAAATAATTTACATCAAACATGTGCCTGAGCTGAGTGTCCACCTGCTCTGAAAGGTCTGCCCAGGAAGCGAAGTCATGCTGCATAACAGTGAAAAGCCATAGCAAAATTATCATAATTTCTCTCACATTTTTCACCCATTGGCTTGCTGAGCTATGACATGGTCTAATGCCCAGTGTGCTGGTTTAGACACACTCCGATTAACACCAAACTAATTTTTAGGAATATCTTCAACACCCTTTAAAAAAATTAAAAATACTGTGAAGTACACCCCGTCAGGTAACCAAAGTACCAATTCAGCTGTCACTTATGCTTAATTTCAAGTTATTTTTTATTTCAAGTGTTTCTATCTAGGTTGTTTCAGTGCTGGTATTTACATATTTTTTTTCTTAGGCATGCGCCTATACTATCCCCATGAATTTAGACTCAAATCCTGAATAAGAATAATTAAAGCCAGAATGTTTAGTTTTTTGGGCAGAGGATGAATGAAAATTTCTCATATTCAAAGGCATAACCCACCTTGCATGGATCCCCCTGGTATTTGACATGTTGCTTTAAAGAAAATCTCACTGCAGTTTTATAGAGTACCATGTGTGCATGATGGGGATGTATTTTGGTGTGTTTATAAGTCCGTAATCCATTGCTTCTTTACAATCATCAAATTATTGTGTTTTTCAGCCTCGAAATGGAAGAACTATTGAAGGCAGTGGTAAGTAGGCAACTGAAAGTGTAAGGAATTTCTTCTGCCTTTTCACTAATGATGAGACTCATGACAAAAGAAGGTACTGAGAAACTAGAGAAACTGTTTGCACTACAAACCTAGTGCAAATCTAGATAAACACATTTCATATGGCCACTAAGAGTTGTCTTGACAGAAATGTAAGGTTTTTTTCATGCTCAGAGACTTAGAGTGCACATCCTTGACAGAGGCATGGTTTTCTTTGTCATGCTTTCATACTCTAAAATAAGGTCAGCAGGGTTACAGCGTGGTAGAAAGAGAAATCTGTGAGAAGAAAGGATTAATGTTTGAGTACAAATAACAGATTTGGGCGCTTTTCTGACCTTTCAAATACCTAAATCTTCTGGTTTTAGAATCTGAAGCTATTTAATTTTCAACTTTGAAAAGAACCAGATGTACAGAACTGAGTACTAAGTCATATTCAGATCAACATATCAACATAAAATATGGTACTGTGTTAATTTGTTTCAGAATACCATGGAATGTGAAGTTCATGGATTCACCAGCTGGATGACTTGGTTTACATAAAGGAAAGAGACTTCCCATTGCGCTGGTTGTCTATTATGTGACTCAGTTGTCTGAAATTTGCTGTTCCATGTAATAAATTTGCAATCAGTAATTCATTTTGTTGTCTTTTTTTTTTTTTTTTAATTGAAGCCCATACCGGGTGTCCTTGGGCTATAGTCTAGCATTGCCTGGTGCCAGCTGTAATCAAAGGAAATCAATCATCTCAATATCAACAATTTTCAAATGCAACAGCGAATTTTAGAACATCTTTAATAGGGTCATAAATGATAAGCTTGTCCTTTTGACTAGATAATATATTTCCCCATTTTTTCAGAATAGGCATCCTGAGCAACATTATACTAAGACCATCACAGACATTTTAATGATTTATTTTGAGTAACTAAGTGCTTGAGTGTGATAATTGATGAATCCAAAGCACTTTGAAAAAAGAGGAACTAGTATTGCTGTTACATACAGATGTTATTTGATCAGATGATGTATTTTTTTCAGCCTTGCCTTACTGGCTATCATAAAGCACAAATGAGGCACTTTTGAGAAATATTCTGAACATCTGCTCTTTTTTTCTGAAATCATGCATTTGACAATGTAGTGCAGCTGATTGTGCTTGCATTGTGTGGAGTGTTTTGGTATGTGGAGATGTTTATAGGCACAAAACTCTAAGTACTAAGCAGTTACTTTCTTAGGAAGAAAAGAGCATAGTAAAATTGAGTATCAGGGGACACAAATGAGGCTGCAATTCCTGAACATGTCATTGATTTCTTCAAGCCCTTTGTTATTCTTCCTTCTCTTTGGCAACTATGGCATAGTACTGTTTCAGTTATGCTGCCACAGCTGCATGTGAGCCAGATTTGGAGACACCTTTGTCTTTCAAAACAAACCCTGAGATACCTGTGTGCTGTTGTTTTGTGGGATTTTTTTATGGGGTTTTATTTGGATAAGTTCCCAGTTTGGGCTGTGTGTTTACAGAAGTTTGGCTGGCAGTTAAGAGGGAAGGGATGAGTTTTTTGGCAATTGTTGACTGCATTTAAGGCAGAGCACTCAGTCTGGAGCCTCAGAACACAGGAAGGCCATTGAAAAAGTGGAGAGAGGTCCCCCAAGGTGGTGAGAACTCTTATCAGTTGCCTCTGAGGAGATGCAAGGGCAATAGGACTGGTTCATCCTGGAGGAGGGATGCCTCCAGGGAAATCCAAAAAACCCTCCAGAGCAAATGAGGGTCATCGAGGAGTCAGCTGTTCATTGTTCACTGTGTTGCCAAATCCTGTAGGAAATTATTAGCCCTTGGAAAGACTACCAAAGGGAGCCAGCTCGTCTGGCTTCTCAGGCATCTGGAACCAGTAAGGATGTCCCTCTGGAAGGAACAACTGAGCCAAATAAAAGTGGTGGGGATAGACTCTGGCAATGCAAATAAGTAAGAGATGATGATTACAAAAGCACGGCAATGGCACTTCTGGCTTGTTTCATCTCAGAGGCCAAAGCTAAAAATTTTCAAATTTTGCTCAGTTCTACATCAGTACTTGTACTGGTATTGGCTGGGATAGTTAATTGTCTTCATAACAGCTTTTATGGTATTGTGTTTTAGATCTGTGACCAAAACAGTGGTGTAGCTATTGCTGAACAGGGCTTGCACAATCTCAGGACCTGTTTCCCACCCCACCAGTGAGGCAGCTGGGGATGCACAAGGAGTTACACAGCTGGGACAGCTGATGCCATTGCCAAAGGGTATCCCACACTCTGTGCTGTCATATTCTGCAATAAAAGTTGGGGCGAAGGAAGGGACAGACACACAGACATACACACCCCTTCAGAGTGATGGTGTTTTTCTTCCCAAGTCACACTTGGGCGTGATGGAGCCTGGCTTTCCTGGAGATGGCTGAACTGCCTGCCTGCTGATGTAAAGCAGTGAATAAGTTCCTTATTCTGTTTTACCTATTAAACTGTCTTTATCTCAGCCCAAAACATTCCTCACTTTTACCCTTTCAATTTTTTCTCCATCCTGCTGGGGAAAGTAAACAAGATGGCTGAGGTTGAAGTGAAGCAGTACTGTACCTTAAGCAACTCATGCTGTGCTCTCACAAGTCAGCAAAGGCTTCCTTCACCCACAACAGGCTTCAAGAATAACATCTATTTGGGCCTTGAAACTAAATTTCAAGGTTGATGAATAGGTGGTAATTTTCAGGTGAGACTCTATCTTAGGTTCCTCAGTCATGTATCTGTAGTAACTGTGACTTCCCTCTAAGAAGTACAGAAGAGCACTTGTTCATTGCTCAGTGGAAATCTTTGCTCCCTGAAGCAATTCAAATGTCACCTGTGAAAAAGGAGAAAATAATAATATAGAAATGCAAAGGTCATCTCTGGCCTTAAACTCTTTCTGAATATCCCACTGCAAAACTCACAGTAGAAATTTCAGGAGTGCAGACATAGATGACAACAACAGTTAGAAGTACAAAAATATTTCACAAGAAAAAGAGATGAAAGCTCAGTTCTCACTGTCAGGCAAAGAAGAAACAAATCAAGAGATTCATGACACGGTACACAACTGAGTGTGTTTAGAAGAATAAATTAGGTACTTATCCATCCTCTTGTCATAAAAAGCAGCAAGGAGGGACACTTCATTACACTTAGAAGCAACATATTTCAGCTGTAAAGGGGAAGTTTTTTTGTAGCACTTAATCAGTTCCTGAAACTACCGAGTTGCCACAGCTTAGAGAATGTGTTTAACAACAGCTCGGTGAACTCTTGGAAAAGCAGGAATGTTGAGGAGTGCACGCCTTCGTGCTGCCTGGCTTGGCTCAGAAATCACTTCAGGCTGGCCTAGCCTTAAAAGTCTGGCCTGCTGGAGCTGGGCTCAGCAAGGCACTGCTCAGCAGAGTGCACAGCGAGGGACCTGGAAATGCACTCGTCTGTGCGGGAGCAAGTGCTGCCCGCCCTCACGACGTGCTGCCCACCAAAGGGACGGAGCACGAAGCACAAGAGGAAAACCTTCTTGGTGTTTTACATTAATCTCTCTGGTCCTTTCGTCCTTTCGTGATCTTGTGCCTTGGACAGCCTCACTCCCTTCTCAGCTCCCACAGGGAAGAGCTCACTTATTAAATCTCCAGGTGACGGCAAGCTGGGAGGGATGGCAATGCTGCAGGACAGAGTCAGCATTCAGAATGACCCTGGCAAAGAAACGTATGGAAAAAAATATGTACAGCTCGCTGAGGATGAAAGGAAGTGATTGCACATGGTGAAGAATAATCAATTGCAGCTTTGCAGCTAAGGGGATGGGTAACTGGAGATAGTCAAATAATCATAGTGTTGAGGAGATCAAAAAATACTGTGTGGAATTAATAAGAAACTGTAGAGGCTGCTACATGGGAGGTGTTGCATTCCTCAATGTAGGTAAGGCTTCAATACAGAAGAAGAAAGAGGGGAGCAACCAGCAAAGAGGAAAGGCAGAGGTCAAGGACAGAATTCTGAGTGAAGTGGGGTTGATTTGCAAGAAGGAAAGTATGAGGAGAGGAATGATAAAATGCTTAATTTTAAACTCACCCTTCCTGCCAGCATTCATTGATACTTGTGTTTACTTATTTGCTGGAATTTTAGAGTTGAGCAGTGATCCCAGGATATCTACTGGTTGCTTATGTAGAGATCACTCTTAAGACTTACTTAGCTGTTCCAGCTCGCCCATTTCAATTTCCATCCCTCTACCTTATTAAACAGGGTAGAAACATATCTTTGACTGGGCAAGACTGCATAAACTGTTTTTATCACTCCGACAGATTTCTGCACTGAACAACTAGAAGGAGCTACTAAGCCTCCTTCAGTCATTTCTGGATCAACTTTTTCCTGTCTACAAAATCAAAAATATGACACACCACCAAAATGATTCACCACCTAAACTTTTGACATTTCTCTGGTGCAAAGAACTTTGTACACCAAACACCATCTCACTTCAACCTGTTGAAAGATCAATAGAGATCATAGACAACATAAGGCAAATTTGAAAGAAAAGTATTCTGAATACATTTAGTACAAAGCTTCTCCACCCAGGGATTACTGCACAGCCATTCAGATAGTACCTGCTGGATTATGGCACTGAAAGATGTGTACACATCAATACAGGCTTCTGGAGTACAGCTGCCTAAACATCAATCAGAAAAATACCGAAACACGGACTAGAACTTGCAGTGGAAAATGAAAAAATGTAGAATGTGCGTGAACTGACCTCAGAGCACCTGGAGGCAATTGTGTGTGATCCGTCCAAAAACGAGCAAAATTCGGGAGCCTCCTAGCATAGCACCAAGGTTGTATTTCTTCTCATGACCCTGGTGTGAACTGATGTGCCACCATTATCAGTAGTCATATACAACATCTTTTCCTTAATTTTCACAGTTCTGTATAGTCTGCATAGTTCTACAGACTATGTGCAGTCTCAGATTATAACCCTAATTCCCTACTCTCTGATTTTCAAGAGTGGCATTTGACTTTCGAGAGGACAACGGTGTTTAGGAATTGCAATATTAGGACCCGTCAGCAGAGGGCAACGCCAGCATCAAATCTGGGATGTTCAAAGCCGAGGCACTCTGCGCCCTACCCCTCTCCACCGTGCGCTGGGTACCGAACGACGAGGACAGACCTTGTGCATCCCTTGTGCTCACCAAGACAAGACTCTCCGAGACCGTAATTTGACATGTTTCCTCTCCTTACAGAGAAAGTGAAGGTGACAGATGATATCAAGCTTATAAACACACAAATCTCAGTGAACTGAGTGAACTACAAGCACTTTGCCCAGCTGAGACATTAGTCAACAGCATCCAGTCTTCTAGACAGGTAAAAGAAGAGTTTTTCCAGGCATCATTTCACCCCCACGCTTCCATCTATGCCCACCACTTCATTGAATTGTGGAGCACCATGTACACTCATTCTCTAATGGGTGTTATTGAAGACATCTATTTTCCTTGACACCCTGGCACCATGGCATAACTAAGTTAGGAAAGTAACACCGCATCAAGATAAATGTGTTTTGCAGCATCGGTAACAAGAGAGATGCCAGAGGAGCTGTATTGTGAATGGGTTTTTTTGGCTTTGATTTGTAACTAAGTCATATACCAGCCTCAGCTACAGGCTCAGGTCTGAGCTAAGATGAAACCTATAGCATGAGACATAAGATCTAGTCATGTGCAAAAGTACCATGCAATTAATGTCTTGTTTTGTCAAAGTAAATGAGCACTTAGGTAATCAAGAGAACAAGCAAAATTATTTCTATTGTATGTATAGTTTGAAGAGGCTCTCCTGTACTGTGCTACATGAAAGAAAGTTTTTATCACCATTTTGTTAGAATGATTTAGGGGTATGATTTCCATACCTACCAAGCACTTTATTGAACACTTTATTCATACTTGTAGGTATGAAGATAAGCATCTTTGCTACTAAGATGACACCCTTCTATCTTCCCCCTTTGTGAAAAAGGGTATGGTTACTTAGCCTCAATGTTTTGCTACAATACTCCCCGAATTTCTGTTCAAAATAATCCAGAGTGCCTATTAATCAACCAGGACACAACCCTAACGTTCCAAGGAAGCCAAGTCTTCATTATCTGGGTATTTATTTTAACTTGTTCCCAATGCCTATGTTTAAAACAAATAATGACCATAACAGACCAGTAATATTTGTTGAGAGTTTACCTTATAGCCAAATAAAAGACCTCATCCTTGAAAAATACTTGTTTTCTGATTACATGAATGTGTCATTATTTATCAGTGTAATTAGTGCTATCAGTGTAATTAGTAAATGTTCAAGTACTCCTCAGCATACATTTTGTAAAATCAGGTGCCAAAATTGAGTTCTGCATTTTTTTCCCCCTCTCTGAGTAGTGACATCTCTAGGGAAGAAAAAACAACAAACACAACAAACCAACTTTCTCACTGGTCTATCCCTGGTTTCTGAGGATCAATAATTTCACTGCTGATGTGTTGTAAGGCAGCAGTGAAGTGCCATAACTGTGTTTATTTCTTCTTCAGCAGCAGAACATTTGATCTGTTTGTGGCCCCTACCAGAACTGGTTCAAAGCTTAATGAGCTGCATTAACTTTTAAGAAGTGTTGGGGAAGGAAGAATATGTCTTAAAAATATCAGTAGTGCTGTTGTGTAAGTAACAGGACATCAGGTAGAAATGCAGAGTCAAAACAGCTGGAAAGCAGCCTGACATTCCTCTTGCTTGACAAGCTTTATAGCCTAAGCAAGAGTATCACCCAGTTCTTCCTGCTACAAAGGGAATTATTCTTTGCTTTATTCTATTGTTAAATGCTACCTCACACAAATTTTACATTCACTTCCTGCTGACATTTATGCTGCTCTTTCCTTCATGGTCTGTATCTATCACTCATTCTATTTTTACGGCATTTTCATCTGAATTACTACTATTTCTCTCAACAACAACTTCTGCCTGACCCTTTCCTCCTCCTCCTGTTGCCCCAGCACAGTGTCCTGATACAGAGGAAAAAAAAGCAATAAACATGCTCTGAGGAAGAGCGTGCTATAAAGCAGATACCAGAGCAAGTTTTCTTTGAGAGGACCTGTTGCTTGTTAATTACCATGAAAGTAAGTTAAATGCGCCTGAATACAAAAGTCTTTTTTGTTTTAAGATGCAAAAATGGCTATTAAAAAAAAACCAAAACCTGAACCCTAGAGGAAAACCAATGGACTGTGGAGGCAAGAAGGGGTGGCAGACACCTTCTCAAGTTCTTGAGAAATTTTTACAATGGAAAAGCACCGAATTTATCTTCTGTGTTAAGAGAGAAGACATGGCTCCACCAGCTCCTGCATGTTTTGCCCTGATAGGAACTTAGTGTAATGATGGAGCAGTCTAAAGAGAAGCAGATACTTACTACAGTTTTATAAGCAATAAGGTTTTAAAAGACACAGAGTTACTAACCTCTAAAGTAGAGTTAAAGAACCTCTGAGGCACTGAGCTAATTGCACCATAAATCTGTGCTAGATGGAAGAAAAGTTCACAGGAATAGCTGTGTGTGTTTGTTTTGACTCCTCTCCCCGCTTCACAACACTTACCTGCAACATGTTTTCAAAAGTAAGCATGTACTGGACTTTAAAAAAGTTATTCAGGTACTATGCTAAGCTAAAAATTTTTAAAAGTTTATTTTCTCTGTTCTTACAGCCATCAGAGAAAAGAGACCAGTGTTGCATTCTAGAAATTTTATTACACACTTTAAAAATGTCTTTAAATTAGCAGGAAAAATGCTTGACAAAGAAGTAAACACATATAAATTAGTAGAACTGAGTCACATCATCCATAAGTGCACAGATTAGACCAAGAAAAGCAAGTTTCACTGGCCACAACCATATTCTTGAGAACCAGCAACATTTGCACTAGTTTTCTTTGGAAGGAGCTGAGAAAGAATATTGGGCATAACCCCACCTTGGGGAATGGTCACACAGGCGAGGAGTTTGTTCAGCTCATCATCATTTCTCACAGCCAGCTGAATGTGCCTGGGCATGATCCTTGTCTTCTTGTTTTCCTTCGCAGCATTCCCTGCCAGCTCCAGGACCTCTGCTGTCAGGTACTCCAACACTGCAGCCAGGCAGATGGCAGCGCCAGAACCGATCCTAGGAGCGTACTTCCCTCTTTGGAGGAGTCTATAGACACGACCCACAGGGAACTGCAGACCTGCCCTGGCTGATTTGCTTCTCTTCGATGAGCTTCCAGGGTTGCCAGCCACTACTTGTTTCTTTTCAGACATTCTGACAGGCAAAGAGACGCAGAGGGACGGAGGTCTTCAAAATACTTGGGTGCTTGGGCTACAGCTAATGGATAGCAAGAGGAGACAACAGCAAGGTCAGTTCTGCTCCTCCACATCAAGGAGGAGGCTCATTCTTTTCTTGAGTAAACAGCTCACCACAGTCATCAACAGCAGAGCTAAAATTTTAACAGTCATTACTCTTTTACAACCTGCCTTTTAGGAGAAGGATCTCATTGCAAAACCTGTCAAGGGTTACTGAAGATAGATATGAAGGGCTCAAGAGAAGAGAAGCTTTCTCCTGCTACTTAGGATATATTTAGGATTGAGGCACAGTGGGTCTTCTTCAGCAAGGTTTTTTGGTTGTTTTTTTTTGAACACCACAACTGTTACCCCAAACTTGAGGGCCATATTTTCTTCCAAGAACAATCTGCCTCACAACTTCTTCTACTATCAAGTTACAAATTTCCTCACTTTTAATCTAAAAATGGAAAACTTCTTGCAGCCCACAGCTTGTTATACCCAAAATACTCCAGAACATTTTCATACAGAGCTTTAAGTTAATTCCCCAAGTGGTATTCTCTCGCTTCTATGAGAATACTACTGGAGGTCTTCTGCACCAGGAAGAGGAAAAATTGATTTAGACAGGACAATACAGACTGAAGAATAGAAACTACTATCTACTTCCTCATGATGAAGGAAATTCAGCCCAGCTAGAATACTCTTACAACTAGACCAGCAAAACTACTCCTTTAAACAGGATTTCTATATCTATTCTTTTATTTTCTATAAATAAATAAATAGGACAGTTAACTTCCAGCACAGCTATTCACAACATACAAGAACAGCCATCACTACATTATCATGTAGGGTTTTTACAGAGAGGTTTAACTCTTTAGGAAAAATCAGAATAAGAAGAGATTTGAGAAGAATGTGGAAAAAAAGTAATTTTTTTTTAAACCTCAGCCCCTAATAAAATCCAAGCAAACTAACGCCTTATAACTCCTTATCCCTATAAGTAATTTTCTAAAGCACTAACAGTACAGTCATACTATACAATAGAGGTAGCTAACTTACAAAATAACACAAAGTGCATAGCCCCAAATCTTCTACAATTTATTAGGATTGAAAAACACACCACATTACCTTCAAAAAAATACTTATTTTATCCTAGTCTGCACCTTACTACAATCTGCACTCAACCTCAGATAAACCACAAAACACCACTGGCTCTATCCCACCCCCAGGACCTTTTTATTAGCAATTGTCTCTCCTCATCAGCAGGTCACCTGAACAATTAATGAATCATTTACACACATGTTTCATCTTCCTTCACTTAATCCCCGATTTGGGGCAAAATGAAGAAATACATTACAGCTGCTGAGAAACAAATTTGCTGGGGTGAGGGGGAAGAAGGCAGGCTGTCTCCACGGGCTGAGCCATAGCTCCATTTCAGTCTCAGTGTGACACTGCCAGTTCTCACCCACTCTGGCTGGAGTATTTCTGTCTGTATGCTGTGTGTAAAAACAGTCCTTCCTGCTGAAGCCCAAAAAAAAGTGCATAGGGAAAATGGGCTTTGTAAATGTATTTTTAGTTGGGTGGGAGGGCAGAGGAAACTGGGTTTTGCTTTAAATGTGTTCTGGGCAGAGTAATGCTTGGTTCACATTGTGTCTGAGCCCCACCAAGTGATAGGATGGGGCTGCTTCTAAGATTTAGGTTTCTGCCCCCTCTCCTGGTAATTCTGTCCCAAATGTGGCTCCGGGTTTACTATGGTTCTGGTGTTGAGGGTGCTTGGCTAATTCTTCTTAGTTCACCTGGGCAAAAGTCTCACCTCAGGCAAAGGAATAATTTTGAACACCTTTTAAAGAAATCAGTGCTCATTCATGCTCTTTCTGTGTTTGTTTTCTGGCATTCAAAGTAGTTTCCAACCAGCAACATAGAAGAGCCATGGATGTGAACAGTATTTCAGCCACAGAAGATGATTATTTAAAGCAGAGGGTAGCCCTGCAAGCCCTGGCAAAATACTCAAGACAACAAAACTGTCATGAACAGTTGATTCTGCCTGCCAGAGGATCACAGATCAGAGATCACAGATCAGATTCTCACAGCACCACATTTGTGGCACTCACTTTTCCTACAAGACTGAACATTTAGTCTAAGCTGAGTGAGGTTGAATTTCCTACCACCTCAGGGCATTGAACAACCGGTATGGGATACCCTCTGCACATCCAAATGCTCACATCCTAAGGACTGATGTCCTCTCAAAACATAGCTGTCCATTTCTTCTAATTCAGAGGCAGAAAATGTGGCTGTGCCTTCCCTTCAGTAACCCAGACTTAGCACAGGGAAAAGTCCCCCCCTTCTGAATAACTGGCTGTTAATGGGATGCCCATGATCTCGTGACACGTGGAAGTGGGGCTTCTAAAATTTCATTTCAGGCCCTTGCCAGAGCTGAAGCAGTCCTTCCTCCACATGCCCAAACACACTCTTAAGGTCTGCTGGCAGGTTTTTTAGGGCTCTTTTGTGGGCACTGTGATCTGGCTGAGCATGCTGTCCATTGGGCATTGGGCATAAGAGGATGGGAAGGGAGGCAGCAACAGGTCTCTTCCTGCCCCTAGGTGTCTTTGAGAAGCAAGCTGAAAATATCTGCTCCGTTCTTTGAAAGGGCAGGCCTAGGTGCCTGTTCGTATGGAATGGGGTGTGATCCCAAATGGATTTGAGTCACCACTTTGACACACTTTTCACTGTTTTCTGAGTGATATTTTAACATGGACTCCAAACTGAAATAAAAGAAATTTATCACGAGACAAAATTCTGGTAATATAAGTTGGCTATGATCCAATCATAACAATACTACCAGTACAGCTGATTATGCCTAATAAGAATAGATAATACAGGCTTGATTGCTTATTTTATTTTTTAACAGATCAGGGAAAGAAAATAAGAAGATGAACCTGCGGAGAAATCAAGCAGGGTACGAAATCCAAACACATTTTTAAAAAAGGCTCAGCGAAGTGGAAAGAAAAGTTACAGGGAACCACAGGAAAAGATTGGAAGGGACCACAGTGAGTCAGCTGTCCAACCTCCCCGCTCAAGCACTGTTACTCTATATCAGGTTGGACGCGGNGGCCGGCCCCGCTCTCTCGGGTGAGGCGGCTGGTACCGAACCACACGCGGCGGTGTGGTTCGGCAGCTCCATGCCGGGGTTTGTGGCAGTTCGTTGCTTGTTTGGGTTTTTGTTTTGTTTTGTTTTTTTGGTTTTTTTTTTTTTTTTTTTTTTTTT
>VWZN01000250.1:736159-752197 GCA_013396955.1 Regulus satrapa | reverse complement strand
TTTTTTTTTTTTGTTGTTGTTGTTTTGTTTTTTTAAGCTACGGTTCTTATTTCGCTACTGTAGTGAGCGGGTGGGCGTTTAAGGCAGTGCATCAGTGTGGTAGTAAATCATAGTAAATGCGGAGTCGAGGGAAAGGTGACCGCCGTCAGAGACAGGGAAGAAAACCTTCTGGTGTTGTGTTTGCTGAGCTACATCGTTCTTTTTCTGTATTTTCTTCTTTTTTTTCTCTCCCTCTGCTCCCTAGCCCTCCTTTCCTGTCCCTGATAGTCTATAAGTAGTGGGGTTTATTATGCGAAGCGGTATGGTTAAATGGCTGGGAACAGACCTAGTGTAAGTTGTATTCAGTTTCCAAAGTGGACCTAGGCCAAGGGAGCAGGAAGCACAATCAGCCCGTGGGTGCTTATCATCGAGATTTCTTGTATTTAAAAAAAAATAAAATTGTCTGCTAACGAGGAAAATCTTATACTCAGCTTTTCCGTAATACACAGGGGTGTACTGTCCTTGTTTTGCAGGATTATTTCAACTATTTTACTGTAAAATCTCAGGAATAGTCTAGCTGTAGCTTTAGAACTGAATCCTTAGCAATGGGCTTGGCTGACAGAGATGGCTTGCTGTTCTCTAAGGGCTTATATAGTTACCCTGATTTGAATCTACCAAAGGGACTTCCCGTGTATTGAGAGCTGAGTCTGCCCCGTGTGTATCTTGTCACTGGTGCTTCCTTGATGCGGTGACCATTGGTTTGGTGGTCTGCCCCTCCGAGGCTCTGTAAGGAAGCCCTCTGGCTAGCATGCTTCCCTGTCACCCAGCTAATATCCTCTCCTTCAGTTGCACTTTGTGAGAGGTGCAGCAGTGGTTACAGCGCTTCAAACTTGGTTACCCAACCAGGACCTCCTGTACGTGCTGTGAGTGGAATAAACAAAGTCAATCTTCAGGGTACTGCAGGTTTGGGGCTGGAAAGAAGCCTCAGTGTCAGGAGGATTTGCACTGTGACTTTCTGGCACCTTCCATCCAGGTACCAATTTAGCAGCTGTGTTAGTTCTGAAAGCATAAAGTAAAAAAAGTTCAGCTTTTTTAAGTTCAGTTATCATCCATTTGTTATTCTGTTCTAGGATCCAAATAAAGACACGGAGTGGAATGACATTTTGCGCAAGAAGGGAATCCTTCCTCCAAAGGAAAACCTGGAGGAACAGGAACGGGCAAAGGAAGAGGAGGAGTTTGCCATCCTTCAGAAATCTCTGGGTGAGTGACCAGCTAACTCAGGCAGCAGAAGAACGAGCCTTGGAACAGCTCCTGGGGGAAGCTTTTTCAAAGAAATGGCCAGCAGCAATATTTATGTGCCTGTAAAGCAATGTGGCATTTTCCAGATCTGTAGGGATACCAAAGCCTCATCTGGGCAGGGTGATCAGCTGTTAATGGTATCAAGCAAATACATTCCTGAGCACATGGATTCTTCCAGCACAGGAAAGCTTTGTTCTGCATGTCAGCTCTGTATTTTTATGGAAGTGTTCGAAAACCGAAACAAGCACAGTTCAAAGGGAGTCTGCCAGGTGAATGTGCACGTCTGTGCTGCAGCTGTTAAACTTGAAAGCTCATGCAGGTAGTTGGGTGCTAGTCTAGGCAACCTTCAGCTCTGAGGCCTTTTCCACTGTATTCTTTCCATCTGTATATCTAAAGCACATAACATTTCCTAAAAGCCCAGTAGGAATAATAATAACAGGTTGAGAAAGCGAGAGCTGCTCATCCTGGAGAAGAGGAGGCTTGGGAGAGAACTGTTCTACCTTCTGGTGCTAAAGAGACTGACAAAAGAGCTGGGGAGGGATGTTTTAGAATCAGACTAGAACCATAGAATATCTTGAGTTGGAAGTGACCCACAATGATCACTGAAGTCCCAACTCCTAATGGCAATTCCAACTTTACGAGACCATGTAGGGATAGATAGATCAAGGGGAAATGACTTTAAGGCGAAGGAGAACAGGCTTAGATTAGATAATCTTTGCTGTGAGGATTGTGAAGCACTGGAACAGGCTGTCCAGAGAAGTTGTGGATGTCCCATTGCTGGAAGCGTTCAAGGCCAGGTTTCATAGGCTTTTGAGCAACCTTGGTCCTACCAACCTAATGCTTGATCCCTTGGCAGGAAGGGTTGGAACTGGAAGGTCTTTAAAGTCCATTTCAACCCAAGCCATTCTATTATTCTAAGATAATATTTTTAAAAATCCACCCCATACTTCCTATTAATCTGTCTTTAGAGTAAATTAATTCTGTTGGACTGATGAAAGTTGATGAGTTTTAATCCTGGAATGAGGTTTGTGTTGATGTTTCTTCCATCCTAGTGAAAACTTATGAGGACATGACACTGGAAGAGCTAGAAGAGAATGAAGATGAATTTAATGAGGAAGATGAGAGAGCTATTGAAATGTACAGGTCAGAGCACCTTTGAGATTTTGGCTTTAATGATAATTGGAGGGTCTTTGTTTTATAAGCTTTTAGATATTGTTGAAGAGAAAGGATGTTTTTTAGGATGATGGGAAAAGGGGATTGTGTTTCTGCTCTCTTGTGGAGCTTCTCAGTGTCTTTAAAAGGGTAACAGCACTTGAATTCAGTATCCTTTATCTACAGCCTAGCTTTGCAGAGATAATGTGCACCTGCTGAGTGTATGGCTGGGGATCCTGAGAGCTTTGACAGTCACCTCCAGTGTTTCCTAATTTTTGTGTGGATGAGATTAAGGTGCTGCAGATTTGCATAATTCCCTCTATCTTGTAAGCTCTCTCATGGGTTTTGCCGTTTAGTTTGGTAGTGTATTATCTCTAGAAGAAATGTCTAGTGAGGCCAAAAATTAGGAAAAAAAGCATTTCATGGAACATGGTTGTATTTCTTGCATTTTGGTGGTTTTAGCCTATGAAGCAAATACAAGAGCATCTGCTGTGTAATTTTGCTTTTATTGCTGTGGGGTTAGAAGGGGTTTGTAATTTGTCCCTGAATTCTAGGTTTCAACCAGCTCCTTCAAGTGATGTTCTGTCAAAAAAATGTGTCTCTTCACAAGATGTCTTTTTCATTCCTGGCTATGCAGGCAGCAGAGGTTAGCAGAAATGAAGGCAGCTCAAATGAAGAATAAATTCGGGGAAGTTTTAGAAATTTCTGGAAAAGATTATGTTCAAGAGGTTACAAAAGCTGGAAAAGGTATATGGGTAGTCTTGCACCTCTACAAACAAGGGTAAGAAATTGTTTTTAACCATTAAACCTTTCACTGTCAATAGCTGAAAATGCTCCAAGGTAAATGTGCAGTTATTGTGGAACTAAGGACTGATTATGGACTTGTAAGAAATAAAAATGAATCAGTAATTTCAATACTGTTGAGTCAAGACTGCTGAACTTGATTCTTGAATGATGTTACCATGAAGTGGCAAGATGTTTACCATACAGCTTCCATAGAGGTAGCTGCTGCCACTGAAATATCCAAGCTTTGGAAATTATTGTGGATTAAATGCAAGGGGCTGTGAATCGAAAGATCAATGGGTATTTATCTTGGTTTCTTGTGGCATACAAATGGAGTGAGAAAGGTTTCCAGTCCTTGTCACCATAATAGAAAACCTTGTCAAAAAGATCTCTTAATGTTGCTAGAATTTTTTTGGAAGGGTTATAAATACTTGCTGTTGTTCTTTGTCTCTAATTGCCTCACAGGTGTTGATCATCATTTGCATACCTTCTACCAGGAGCAGATTTGCTTTTTATTTTGCCCTTGCTTATGCGATTTCTAAGTATCTTAAATTAGTAAACCAGTTTCCCTGAATATTAAGAGGGTAGAGGGCAAGGTTGCATTACTAATATATTAAGACAAAAAATCCACCACACACCAAAATCTCCAGTGGTGCTGATCTCCTTTGAATGCTGGAATACCGGACAACAGAAGTATTCAGAAGTTGCTTCTGGTACTTTTGTCTTTCCAGAAAGCCATCAATATGATATTTCTGACCTTTCTTCTAGAGCCATTTGCTTTTTAAATTGCCTTTTGTTTTCTCCTTACATGTGTCTGTTGCTGTTTCTTTGCAGAATTCCACTCTGTGCCTTAATAAATCAACATATGAGTGGGCTTGCAAAGAAGTTCAGAGATGTGAAATTCATCAAAGCGATCTCTACCACCTGCATTCCCAACTACCCCGATAAGAACCTGCCCACCATATTTGTGTACCTGGAGGGGGACATCAAAGCTCAGTTCATTGGGCCTTTGGTTTTCGGTGGCATGAACCTGACAAGGGATGGTGAGTGCATCTCTGTTCTTCCAAAGGAAAAGCAAAACTGTTTTGCTGGGAATGAGAGAAATGAAGCATAGGAGGAGAAGGAAGGTACTGAAAATTATATTAGGGTTTTTTTTTCACTCCTATAGCTCAACCACATGGCTGTCTTGTAAAAGCAGTGATAGGCTGACATATAAATACTTGTCTTTTGTGTGCAAGTATTTATGCCTGTGTTGGGTGAAACAAATTTTGCTGGCTATATTAAAGGGTAAACAGTACCCATGCATGTTCTTAGGGTGTCTTGGACATGAACGACTGCCCTTGCCTGCAGTGACATTGTAATCTGTGCACTTACCTGCTGGATTGTAGGGCTCTTTGTTTCATTTTTAAGATGATGGCATATGTTTGTCTGTTGTCCCTGACTGAGTCAGTTTAACTTAGTCATCACAGAAAGCTGTGTACTGAAATTTCTGCACTTTTATGTCTTCCTTCTCCCCTAAGCACAGGTGCCTTCCACTGGAGATGAAAGTGTGAGGTTGCATTCATTATTCTGTAACATTTGAAAGAAATTAGATTTGATGATAGGATTGTCAGCAGGAGTAGAAGGGTTTCAACTGAATGTGTTGTATTGACTTCCTACGACTTCTGGGAAGCAATCCAGTTCAATTTGGGCCTACTGCTGGTGGTGAAGTCTCTTTACTGCCTTAAGGAACTAATACTTAGTGTGTGATGTAGAGGCAAAGGGGTGAATTCTATTTACAAGGTAAATTCCTGGAAAGTACCTATAATTCACATGTGTAAACAAAATTTCCACAATTTTTTATCCTTAATTAAGTTTATTCTCTGCGTAATCTGATTGTGATGAGCTCAGTATATGATGGGAGCAGCAGTAATGTATGAGCAGTGTTCCTTCACTGGCAGTAGATGTGCTAACATGTCTTCTGCCCTTATGTGGTTAGAAGGAGGTAGAATTCACTTTCACTGGGAGAGTTGCCTCTCAAGCTGCTGCTCTGCATCCGTCACCTCTTTTGCCCTCTTGGTTGCAAGATGAGCAGGGTGGCACTGGGGATGTCACTGATGGGTGCAGAGCAGTACCTGACCTACCTTTGTGCCCTGGACTGAGACCTGACAACACTAGGGACTGGGGAAGGAGGGCTTGGCTGGAGCTGGTGTGGTAAATGGAGCAGGAGCTTGGATGTGGGTATGGGAAGAGAAAGGGGAGGAGGGCCCTGGTGTGGTGGTGGTGGGATGATAAGGGAGGTCACCTGGGGAGCCAAGAGTGGACTTTCTCCAGTTTGCTCCCCTGCATTCATGACTCTTTGTTTTGCACTGCACAGAACTGGAGTGGAAGATTTCCGAGTCAGGTGCCATCAAGACAGACCTTGAAGAGAACCCCAGGAAGCAGATCCAGGACCAGCTCATGTCCTCAATCCGGGCGTGTGTCCCAGCCAGAGGGGAGAGTGACTCAGAGGATGACTAATTCCTGCAACTGCATCCAGGTTGATGCAGTGCACTTGCAGCCTGTGCTCCCACCTCAAGCCCTGGAGACCCTCCTCGAGGCCTTGCTGAGCCCCAGAAGGGTATCCTTTCAAGACGTTCATTCTAGAAACCTCTAGAAACTAAAAACATATTTTTAAAAATCACAGCTTCACTTAAGATGTTGAAAGACTTTTTGTATAGTGAAGCCTGAGTAAATCTTACTCAAAAGTTTTAAAATATAAACATGAGTAGAAACATATCTCTTGTTATTATTTTCATAGTAAATTGCTACTTCTTTTAAAAAATTGAAACATGAAATGGTCTTAAGTGCACTGTTTTTAACGAGCTTAAATTGTACAAATCAAATCTAAATAGCTGGTCTTAATTACTTCTGGTACTTAAATGAGCCATCTCTTAGCCCACTGTGCTCAGACCTCTGACAGCCTGGACTTCACAGATAGCTGGTGCAGGGTTCCTACGATGTGGTTGCATCTGAAAGTGGTGTGTGGTCTTCTGCATACATGTGCTAGCACCAGAGGGACAGCATGAGGCTATAATCTGGGATTCCAGGCATCTTGAGGGAGGCCTTGGGGATTGCCAGCCTCTTCTGGGACCTGCTGAGTCCAAAACTCCACTTTGGAGTTAGCAGCACTGTTTTGCCTTTCACAAGGCCTGAACTTCCTGCACCATTTTGCCTGCTATTTGTAGAGTAAAATTCAAGATGGTGGTGCTCACGTTTGAAACTGATTTCTTCAATCACATCAGAAATCGGGTGCTCCTACAGTAGTGCCATTGCCTAGTGGGAGGGAGGATGATGTCTGGGGAACTGACATCATGCTATATTAGCTTCCATTTTCCAGCTAAAGTAATAATAGCTGAAGCCTTGGAAGAGCATGGACTGAAATGCTACCTTGATTATAGATCTGCTGACACTTCGAGCTGCTTGATTATTTTGGATTGGATTTAATGTCCACCTACGCTTCAGTTGGTCTACACTCAGGCTAACAATCTCCAAGAGCTTTTGCTAATGAGGCTACCCCAATGACATCTTGTCATATTGCTGATGGATTCTGTGGGTGGATGGTACAGAATGCAATACTCAATAAGCAGTGATGTTTTAAATTTTTTTATTAATTCATAATGGCTTTCAAGCACAATTCCTGCTCTCTGAGACAAATCAATGTGTAGTCCAAACTGCAGCTAACTTGTTCCTTCAGGTCAGGTTGTAAGATCCTCATGGCGAGCTTCCTCTCTAAGATGTGAATGGTGATTTGAGCCTCACTTGTCTCCTTTCTTTTCTCTTACCTGTTTTTTGGCATAATAGCTAAAATATTAATCTTGTGCAAGTGAGCCAAATGTAGCACAACAGAAGCTGATAAATCCTCAATATTATTAAATAGCAACACTCTTCTCATGACACAGGACTATCCCAAATGCTGTCAGACTTGATGCTTCACTGTGCTCACATACAATTCTGTACAGTCTAGGAAAAGGACAACTCTTCCTCCTTGTAGAAGCCTGCACTGCATATTTTGCTTACCTTTTGCTTGTTCACATTGAATTGTGCTTTTGAGTGACCTCTGATCACACGGACTGCATTCCTTTTGGAGGAAACTAGAGAAGCTAGGGGTGAATAAAAAGGAGAGGTGGGACTTCAGACTGTATCCTTCAGTCTCTTCTTCCAGCAGGTAAACCATAGCTGCCTTCCCCTTTTTTGTGTGCTCTAATGGGGTTTGTGAGCTCTTGGACCACTGAGCGGACTGAGGTCCTAAAGAGGACCAGGGCTGTGTATGAGTTGTCCCAGGCTTCTTAGCTATGGGGAGCCAGATATCCTGTGCCTGGGAATGATAACTGTGGCACCCCCAGGTGGCAGTTTTGTCTTTCCTCAAAAAGAATGGACCTGGTCTGCCTGGGAGGCTTACACAGGAGAGAATACCTAGGAGAGGGGGAGAGTGCCTGCTCCCTGCTCTTGAAGCTACAGCAGGGGCTGCCTTGCAGTTTCATAGGCAGCTGTATTTTGGAACAGCAATTCAGGAGAAATGGAGACATTATGACCTCCATCTTTTATCCTCAACTGCTTAATCTGCTGAAATGTTGGGGGATGCCACTGGAGGATGCTGTGCTGAGAGGGGCAGATGTGAGAATCGCCACAAGCCAGAGGAGGCTGAATATCCTGCCCAGCTGATGAGACCCACATGGAGCATCATTTCAAATGGTATCTGTGCTTCTCACTCTTTGGCTAGGTGTGAAAGCAGCTTTTTGTGACATTATTATTTTTCCTGCCAATCATCTTGTCATGCTCAAGGCCTTTTGTAGAAATTAGGTCTCTGCAGGAAACAGATAATGAGGTCTGTTTAACCTTTTGGCAGAGCAGGAGCTGTGGAAACACAGTTAAGGGAATGAGCTTTAGCTTTAAAGAGAGCTGGCTGCTAAATAGCAAACCAAAACAGCCAATTAATATACATTGCAGAAAGGGGTAATAAAATGAAAAAAAACCCCAAAACTGGAAAATGTTAAACTCTCATTTGCCAAGTCTTGGGGCACTGTTGCTAAATGCACTATCAATATTTCTGCAGCCTGTCAGCAGTGAGTGTCAGATGAACGCTCACTTTTCATCGGTGTGAGAAGGGCCTTTCTGTCAGCTATCATGGGGGAAATCAGAGGCAGTGATCCTGTAAACAATGCTGAGGCTTGTGTGAGTAACTCCTCCATACTGCTGTGAGAGCATCCCTGACTCATCCCACTCTGCAGCCGTTCCAGTGGGTGGTGGGAGGGGGAACAGTAACCCTGGGCTATAGATGGGGACAGATGATGTGCCATTAGTGGACAGTCTGGAGTTTTCTGTGTGAAATACAAGTGCACCACTGGCAATAAAGAGTTCTCTTCGTGGTGCAAGTCTGAAGTCTGCTGCTTAGCCAGGCCATGTGAGCAGTTATATTAGGTTTGTGACACGCTCTCCCGATTTGGATAAGTTATCATTCTGATTTTTTAAAATTTTTCCCCCCAAATGTTGTATTCACAATATGGACTCACTGCACCTGCAGGGCAGTGTTTTACATCAATTTCCCATGCAGAGGGAAAGCCAGGTGTTGTGCAAGCAGGGCAAAGCCATGGTTAAGCTGCCAGTTCTCCAGGTACTGAGTTCAGCCAAGTCCCACAGTCAGGGACCTGTACATGGGTAGAAGCATCTGCAGAAGGTGAGAGGAAGGAGAGTCTTTTGAATGGCTGGGCTGTCCTGTACCTGTTTTGGCCAGGTCCTGCTTTCCCAGGGCTCAGCTCAGCCTCTCCTGCCTCTTCCTTGTGGCTCCTTGTATGCTCAGATGGATATTTGGTTGGCCTTGCTGCTGGTGAGATGACTCACTGTGAGAAAACTGCGTGTGTGCATCCAGCTCTGTTGGATCAGTGCACAGGATGGGCACGCAACGCTAAGCCACAACATCTGAGATCTGAACACTACCAGTATTTGTAGAGTTCATGAAGAAAGTCATTCTGATCTACAGCGATTCTCATGAAAGTTAGGGTGCACTTTTTATTCCTGTTTAAAAACCTCAGGCTCAGAATAATCTGTCTTTATGCTTTGGAAATCTGGAGAAGTTAATCTACTTGACAGGCAATGAGAAATGAAACTTTTAACAGAAATGTCAGTAACTTGGTTTGGAGTAGGTCTTCTTTTGTGAAGGGTATAAAATCCCTCAATGTTACATGAACATTTTGCTGCATATTTGTTGGGGTTGGGATTGGATCATGTCTAAAGAAACTTTACTCTCACTGAGATCAAAGGAGAATGCTTCCCTCTCATTGCTAAAACTAACATATTCCCTGTCAATTGTTTGGAAAGCAGTTGAACTCATTTCTTATTACAGCCCATTATAAATCACTCCTCATTTCAATCTCATTTAGTTAATTCAGTCATCAAAGGGTTGTAGGAGGCATAAAGTATTTTATTGATGTATTTAGCTCTTCACAGAATTAAAAAGAAGTATTGAACTTCTTAGGTCTATTTGCAGATGGCTCTTGTGATGCAAGAAAAAGCTTCATTCCCTCCTGTAGAAGGCAGAACCATTAAAAAATGAAAACCAAGCAGCAAGGGACTCCCAGCAAGAGACTCTCAGCAACATACTCTCTCCAGGCTTCTGTGGGAGACTGATGGACAATATGACTTGTTTTCATAGACCATGTTAAAAATTTCATCTCTTGACAACATGCCAAAACATCATATTAATTTGAATTTACAGCTCTGACTGAAGAAACTGATGTCTGATAAATGTCAGAAAAAATATTGAGTAACTCTAAAGTTGTTTCCATTTAACATGTCCAATGTTAAATAAGGAGAAAACTATGTGATTTAAGGCAGAACAATCTATATAAAAGTTATTAATGGACAATGAGATGTATGTAATTATGCATTTTTGTAAGCCTCTGCTGCAATATGTCTCCTATCAAAAGACATTCCAGTATTCCATCAAACACAAAGCTAATTCTTGTAAAGGCAAAAGTTACAGCATTTGCTAGTGAGAGCAAGTCTTGGATTTTCAAACAGCTATTGCCTACCCCCACAGAAGCTGACTCATGCTGTAGCAGGTGTCACCCTGGTCCCCCACCCCTCACTATCCACGGGGATCCTTTCATTTACAATGAGGACAGCAAAGACAGGCACTGAACTCCTTGCATGACTGCAGCTTATCCTTCTATGAACTAGTACAGACCGTTTGGGGATGTTGGGAAACTTCATTACTGTCATCATCTGTCCATCTGCAGATGATTTCTGTTAAGCTGAAAAGTAGGGATATCCTGGATCCTCCAAGCTGACTGCCTCTTCCTGTGGTTTAGTTGTTGGCCTCAGGTGAGCAGAAGAGAAATTGTGAGGGCTGCCTCCATGGCAGAGAAGCTCAGTGCCAGACACTTGCAAAGATCTGCCACAACATCAGGGCATCGACTACGGTCTGTAACAAGAAAGTACTGATGATAAAAGGATGCAAAGTTTTGTGTGATGTAGCAAAACTAGGAAGATATGCAGAATGTGGAGTTGGGTTTCCTGTCCGGTAAACATCTTCAGACTTCCCCAGCAGAGGTGCATTCACTCTGATTACGTCTATCTAGAAAATTTAGTAGTCCTGAGGAATGGGATGTAAACCAGATCTTGTGGGGTGAACCAAGTCCAGATCAAAGGTCTCACCCTGGAAGAGCTTGAAGAAGTTTTTTTTTTTCTTGTCTTCCTTCTCCCCCTGAAAAAAAAGTGAAGGCAAGAGCCCTTGAGACAGTGGAAGAGGTGAAGGGCAAGAGGCACAGGTAGGATAAAAGGAGCCCAAATGGGAAGCTTAGAAGAGAAGTCTGACCATTGCTAGACAGGAAGAGTAAAGGTGAAGAAGATAAAATATTAGAGTTTGCATTATGATGAAGATTCAGGAATATTTGGTGTTGGGGTAGACTGAGAAAAGCACTGTTCTCAAAAGATGGAGTTCGTGTGTGTAGCTGGAGACTGTGCAGGATAGCAGAGTGTATGGCAGCAGTAAACCACTGGAAATTCCATGCAGACCCATGAAAACTTGTCCCTTACTTCAGTGCATAGGAATAAAAAAGGTCAAGATGCATGCTGTGATCCATGGAAAAATGTTGGGGGGGTGAGCAAGTGAGCACCACTAAGAGCAGAAATCAGGCAGGTTTTCAATAAGTAAAATTGATTGATAAAAATATAATAATGTGCAATTTAAGCCAGGAAAACATATTGCTGTATTATTTGCCTGCTGTTTTATATATAGTTCTACAAGACACAATAAGCACTAGCCACATCATGGCATCTGGCACATGGTACAGATCCAGCCCAATGGGTAATACAGGCTTTTTCTCTACATTATGATGTCAAATGGCATTTTCAGTTTAAAAACACTACCACGCTGTCTTTTTCAAAGTTAGCTGCTGCCCTATGCATTTGTGCTGTATTATAAAAGAGTTTCATTTTACATACAGTTGAGTAACAGCCTCATCACTGACTTATCGGTAGCAGTCCTACATTGAATGCAGCTAGAAAAGGGAAAAGGAAAAAAAACCCATCTCTTTGTCCTTCTACTGACGAGTAGCTGATGCTTCAGGCTTCAAACCCTCAGGTGTCTCCTGGTGACCAAGGGTTTTGGTGGCCTCTCTACAAAACACACAAACCCCTGTCCTCTTCCTCTCCCAGTGGTAGGGTAACCAGTAGCACATGGACATCTTCCCAGCTAAAATACCAGCATGCTTCCAGTCACTCCGGGCTTCAATCGGGAAATTCTTTATCATCAAAGCCACATCAGCTGTAACTGTCACTCAAATCTATGTAAAACACGTGGAATTTCCTTACAGAGTTATCCAAGAAACAGGGCCCTGCTTCGTGTGTCATGCACCTTGTTCTGAAATGCAGATAGTGCCCTGGAGATCCAGGTGTTTAGCTGGATACAGGAAAGTGAGAGTTTTTTACAATTTCAACTTTCTTCCATAGAGGTCCCCTCGAAAGGCCCAAGAAGTTTTCCCTGGTACAAAGGACTGGGAATGGGGCACCTCCATGCAGTGACAGAGGAGTTGCATTACCCCCGCCCAATGTTGGTGCATTTCACTCCATTACCCCATCAAACGTGGAGCAAATGTGCATCAAATGTGCAAACCAAAGTGAGGGAGGATGGGACCCTGGCTGAGAGCAAGCAGCTGGTGTGGTACTCAGGTCCACCAGGATCCAGGGAGTGCTCAGAGTCACTGGCTCACTTTCCAGCTTTGCTGCCAGGGAGACAAAAACTTCCCTGGGGCAGACCTTTCCACACGAAGGAGATGATTAAAAGAATGTGGATGGCAACTCAGGGTGGAAATCCTGAGAATGATGGGGTGCCTGATCCATCACATACCTCTGCAGAAGGACTCCCAGGCTGCTGTCATATACACTGCTCTGTGTTTTAGGGAGGACAGACTAATGGATGAGGCATGGAAATAGGATCGGCTTCTGTTGTTACAGCTGTGGCAGCTCTGTCTTACATAAACAACATAGCTTCTCTGGGTATCTTATTCCTCACCAGCAGAATTTGTGCTCCTGTTTACTGACCATATATTGCTATTTCAAGTTTTTCTGTCATGTATATCTGCAGTGAGCTGTGAAGCACTATGTGGGGGCAATTGCTAAACTAGAGTAGTTGTTGGTTTGTCTATTTGTCCATGTGTCCTAGGTTTTCCTGCACAGGAGTTCTCTACTGTTGCTGTACTTACTGTGAGTCTGCATAGCTTCCAGCACATGCAGATAGTCTGTGAATAAAAGCTGCTATTCCACTTGTTAAAGAACAAAAACTTCTGTAGAACTGTGTCAGTCCTGGATTTCCATTTTATTGATTTCATTGTGACACAGCTAGCTTTCTCTTTCTCATTAAATATACTTAATGAAGGTCCTGGGCAGAAAAAAATTAAAAATGTGCTAGTCCAGAAATCAGTTCAGATCTTGTTATCGTTGCTTGAGGACTGGAACAGCTGATGCTGTTCAGGGATACTTCTCCATTCAAGAGTTTGAACTCTGATGGAGTTTTCAGGAGAGGCAAGAAGGGTGAGCAAGTTCTGCTGTATCATCTCACACAAGCATGCTGGGCACTATCTAAATGAAATTGTGCACAAGATGGCAGTGTTCTCCACGAAAATTACCTTTCCTGACTTCCTTGCTAAAGTCTGCCTTTTTACTTTGAGATGTGACCTGGCTTCAGTAAAATACCAATGGCAGCACTTGAAGTGTTCAGTTCGACTATGAGAATAGAGAGAGTGAGATACACATGCCATTTGTATGTTCAAATGTGTCTCACTGCAGGCATGTGTAAACTTGTCCCACAGATATCTAACAGCTCCAGTGAATGCACCTGACAGCAGCTTGGTTTTTCTGCATTCTGGCCTGACTGTTAGCGCACTTAAACCTAGTGTCCGGATGATTAACTTTGTAAGACTGTTCTTTGGGAAGAATAAATCTGTCCCATTCTGGTCACAATAGCTGACTGTAAACACTTCTGATTCACCCAGATCCAGGTGTCTTGTCCACAAAAAGTCATATCTAATTAGTCTCCAGAAAGAACCTGGATCCAAGTCCAGAAGACTCAGGTATGAGCTCAAGCTGTCTGAGGCAAGGCAGGTGCATCCCAATGTATGAGTCCAGTGACAGTCTTCACAGGACTGCAACTTCCTTGTTGCTGGTCTTGTCTGAGGTATGATCATTTCCATGACTTTCTCTAGTATAATCTATACTCCTCTGGAGAAACACATAAATAGATTACTTTCACTGCGTGAGCTACATAGATTATGCATTAGGACTCACAGGATTTACAGAGTAGAGAGCAGCATGGACCAGGAATGGACACATCTAGACTGAGAAAACCATCCTGAGTTAAGAATCTGAGGGCTAGTGGTGTTAAAAAAGACCTATAAACTTTAAAACAGCAACAAAAAAAGTTGTATTGAATAATGATTTTGATTGTAAAGAACATTCCTAAATGGCAATCCAAACTGATCAGGCAAATGTGTGGGAGTCCCTTCAGGGATCTTTGATTTTCTGATCGGACTCAGAGGAGTCCCTGGCTTGGCATTGCAGGTACCAATGAGGGTGAGTGGCTGCCACCCGCTGGAGGGACACCCCGTCTGGAGGCACGAGAATGCCACCCTGCTCCCTGCAGACATCAGCCCCTCCGCAGGCACTGCTGTGGAGCAGCAGCCCTCTCTGTCTCCCCATAGCCACCTGCGAGGATGCTGGCACACGGCAGCCCCCGCCGCCTGTCCCACTGCGGCTCTGCTCCCTGGGCAAGCTGCATGGAGGCACTGGAGAACACTTTTCAGGAGAGCAGCAGAATCTGCCACCTCCTCCAGCAAAATCTAATTTCTAGACTTGGTGAGGGCACATCCAGGTGCAGTCCTGTGCGTTGCTCAGTAATTGAGGGTTAAGAGCCCTCCACCTGCACAAACAGCGATGCACGATTGTTTGAGGAGCTTTTCAGTGTCTATCCCCCATGAGCAGACCAAGAGCAACTTTAGCCCTAATGTGATACCTCTTATAACATTTTTGTCCCACCTCTCTGCTACAGGTGGTGATTCAGCTGCTCCTCATGGGTTCACTTTTCTCCGATCTTTCTGAAGACGCACTTTTTCATAATAGTGTTGCTTTGAAACTTTGTTTACAGATGAACTCAAACCCCATTTCTCTATGTCTAAAGACCATCAAATATGATGATGAGGGAAGAAATAAAACCTGGACAGTTTATAAATGAGAGCTAGACTCTGACTGGGCACACTAAGAAATGGCCAAAGAGAACCCAAGTAGAACTGCTGGAGCACACAGCATCCCATTAACAATGAGAGTGACAGGGTAGATAGATATGGTATCTTACAGTCGAGGGAGGATGAATGGTCTCTCAAGTCTTAGGATCTAATGCTGTGCTTTGCAGAGATGTAGTGTTGTTCTGTGAGATTTCAGGATTCTGTGTCTTTGGTTGTTTTTTTATTGCTTGGTTTATGGATAGTCACTCAGAACAGAATTTTTAAAAAAATAATTACCGAGGTGTAACTGAAGTTCCTTGAAATGGACTCTCCACTTCTGCTTCAGAGCCCTGCCCAAGTGAGATTCTGCAGTTCATGTTTCTAAGCTTCGTTTTCCAATCTGCAGTAGGCACAATCCAACATTTATGCTGTTCATGTGGAGCAGAAGGGCTCTCCAAGGGCATATGCATGGCATGGGTGTCCAGAGTGGGTCAGAAAATTTGTGGGTTTGGGTGTGTGCAGTGCCTATACAAATCTATGCCCTGTGCCCATGGGCAGGCAGAGCACCCCATACATCTCTATTCCTGTATGTGATTGACATTCAGTTATTAGAACCTCCATAGAGCTTTTCAAACCTTAAATAACCCAGCCTCATAATCACTCTGGGAGGTAATTAAGCTGCCTGGTTATCAACAGCAGAACTGAAATGTGAAGTTGGGATCTAAATTTTGGATGAGATATCCTTTTTTTTTTTTTTTTTTTTGCAGGTCAGGTCACAAAACATTAATACAAGTAGTTTGGAGCAGCATTTCTGCTTCTATCATGTCTCAACATCAATACTTGAGTTAGATGTTTAGGAAGCTCCAATATCCCAGCCCTGTTCTCTGAACATCTTCCCATAAGGCAGAATACCAATGTATCTTGTTATAAAAATGAACAGAACAGGATGTTTTATAAAATCTAAATGGTATTGGATCATGGTAATTTGGAGAATATCACAGACATGTTTCCATGTCTCAATGCACTGTTAGTGTCTCTCTTTGTATCAGGTTTTAGCATAACCTGTGATGGACTGATTTTTTTTTTTTTT
>VWZN01000250.1:696409-736138 GCA_013396955.1 Regulus satrapa | reverse complement strand
TTTTTACCATGGCAACCTTGCTATGGTGATTTCAGGGTTAGGGAGCTTTATATTTGTCTTGACCAGCATGAAGAAGTCTGAGCCTCATTAACTGAGGAAGGTGGATGGATAGCATATGGAACACACCACACGTGAGACAGCGCTTCCCTTCCCAGGGCAACTGGGTCATCTGTATTATCTACGTGAGTCGGGATTTTCCTTTTGGAATACTAAGTTGCTAACTGTTCTCTCTGTCCCAAGGGAAGAAAATCCAGACAGATGGCTGCAGAGAAACCTTGCATCTTTAAGGGAAGATATCTTCCTGAAACAATAATTAATGCTGGTGGGACTTTTTTTTTTTTTTNNNNTTTTTTTTTTTTTTGAGAAACTTGGAAAGAATTCAGTATCACCAGAGGGCATTAACACAGAGCCTCACAGAGGACAGAAAAAGATAAAGAGGGGAAAAAATAGCTAGCACAAAGCAGTGATCCTATTAAAATGACATTGAAGAATTCTATTAGTGCTCTTTGCCCCCTCGCTTGCTGCCTTCGAAGATTCGAGGCGAAACACAAGTTCTTGTCAGTCAGACAAAGCCTACTAATAATCTCTGCTCGAAGGTGACATTCACAAACTGCAGAGGGACACGCAGGGCTCCAGGCTCTGGGCTGACCACGTCAGGAGGCTGCTGGCTGGCAGAAACCCGTTATGTGTCTGTGGGTGCCAGCAGCCCAGGCTGGAGGCAGGGCACGGTGGGGCAGGCGTGGGTTTGGGCCGCTCAGCGCCCCGAGGCTCAGCAGCTCTGGCGGTACCAGCGGGGTTGAGCAGCACCACGGGCACCGTGCCAGCACTGAATCCACAGGGAGGGAGGCTGGCGTTATGCAGGCTCCATGTGAGGGACCTGGAGCACGGGGCAAGTGGGGTGAACCTCGTCCTCATTTGAGCATAGCTGGAACACCTTCCCATGCTGCTATGCAAGGGTGTCTGGTCAAACCTCATCCCTATTGAAATGGCACTGTTTTGAACTTCAGATGTGTCGACTCCTATTGTTGATGAGGGTCATTAGAAGCACACAAGTATAAGGGAAGAAAAGCTAGATCCTAAGCTAGTCTTTTCAAACAGAAGGAACAACTGCCTTGCATGTGCTGCTTAGTTTGATACTGTGTGTTATAGCCCAGGGTTCTCCAAAACAGTGGTGACTTTGGGAACCATGAAAATGGATTCCAGGGGTTACTCTCTACCAAAGATCACTGGGAAAACACAAGACCTCATTCCCCACTAGCAGCTAAATCTCCTTATTTTAACTTCTTGAGCCTGTTCTGCTGGTACATTTCAGCAAATATTTGTTTATATAAGAGTATCTAGTGCACCATGCACAGAGTTAAGAATGTTTTCTTTTCCTAGGTACATTCAAAGTAAATTTTGATGTCTATTAATTTCTCTCTCCCCCGGTTTTTTTTTAGTAAGAAAGTCTGCTTGGACCAGGATCAAGGGATAGTTTATTGCTCTTTGTGGAGAAGTAGATTGTCTGGAAATTACTAAATGTAGCACAGAAAACTCGTACACCATCTTGTCTGTTTTAGTCAGCAGAGATAATGTCTCAGCTGGAGTACTTTGTGTAGCACTGGGCACTGCATCCCAGAGAGGTGGAATGAATCCAGAAGGGAGCTGCAGGAAGGATCAGAGGGTTTGAAATCATGACCTACCAGAAAGAATTACTCCATTTGGGTTGCTTTTCTTACAGGAAAGAAGATTAAGAATGGGGGAAGGGAGAATGATAATATTCCTCAAATATGCAAAAGACTGCTGCTGAGAGAAGAGGAAAAATTTATTCTCCCTTGTGAAAAGCAAAAGAAAGAAAGGGTTCATATTGCAGCAATAATAACTTAAGTTAGGCCTTATGTAAAAGCTTTCTAACAGGATGGAAAATGAAGCACTGGAAAGGATCATCTGGGGAGACATGCCACAGACCCCACTGGGAGTCTTTAAAACCAAATTAGGTAACTTCCTCTTGGACAAAGACAAGGAACAGATGACTTTGGGAGTTATAGGAATTATTATTAATATGACATTTCATAGGAAAGTAATTCACCTGGAAATTCAGCTACTGGTGAAGTGGTAAGTTTAAAAAGAAAATAATAAACTTCCTTAATAATGCTTTTCTGTATCTTAGAAACTTTAAAAATAATCCTCTCAAGATTTACTAGGCATATCATATTAAAAGGTAACACAAAAACAACAGCACACAGAGAGGAGAGTTTGTATGTTTCAGTACTGGACTGCACTTGGCATCTCTGAGCCCCTGATGTACCCAGGGGCACTTGGAGCTCTCCAGAAAGCTCACCTCTTTCCTGATCATCCAAGTGAGGAAGGCAGATTTCCTGCCTTCTTCAGGGAGCCTGGCACTGCCAAAGGTGGCTCAGAGAGTATTATCTGGGCAATCCAGAAAGGCAAGTTACACCTGCTCTAAATGGTGGCTAAGCACTGAGCTGGAATGTCAGAGGATGGAAATGGAAAGAGATGATAAGAAGATTGCCAAGTTGGCCCCTGCAGCTGAAAACACCCTGGCAAAAGTCCTCTCCTGCTTCTCTGCTGCAACCTCTCAATCACTCTTGGTACAGCCCTTGTAATGCTCTGCCAAATAGGATTACACGCCAGCAGAGGGAGAATTTACACATTCCATAGGACTTGATGACATAGCAATTGATAAGGGCATGCCACTGTATTAACTGGAAAAAAATCCATATCTATTAGGGGCTGGCTGGGTGAGAAAAGAAGAGTTACATCCCCCTGCTTGGTTTTAAGCCCAAGCAACCTTTGTCTGTGTGCAGGGAGAGTCTTCTCGCAAGCCTTGCGCTTGTTAGAATTTAATTGCTTGCTGGTCGTGCTGCTGGCAAACTGGTGCAAATAAAGATGATCCCTCCTTAATGCAGAAGCTTACAGGAGGGCAGTTCCAAGGAATAATTGCAGTCATGTCTAAACACTCCCTGGTCCAAGTTTCCTTAAACCAGAATGGCATTTTATTAACATATCTGAGCAGAAGGAAAACTCAGCAATAAATCTGTCTGGTAACGGTTTCCTCACCCTCTAGATACTTTTCCAAGTAGGTCTTCTGAGTTTGTCTTAGAGGGTATTTGTGTCCTGGAACTGTGTAGAAATGCATTTGGAAACACATCATCGGACAAGAGGTCAAGGGGCCAACAGCCACTATTAATTGCCTTGCAGCTAGGCAGGAGAAGAAATGCTGCCCTTCAGCCTCGCTCAGATGGAGAGAGTGTAGCACAGCTGCAAAGAGCCGTCAGGGAAGGAGAAAGCTACACTTACTTTTTTGCATTTTTAGTCTTGTGTGAAGAAAAAAATGTCAAAAGCAAATGAAAAACTTCACTTGCAGGAAGATGCACATGGATTTCTTCTCGTCCTCTTCTGAAGCTGAACACGTCAGTCTCCTTTTGCACGCGACACGAGCTGCATGTTGAGACACCTTGTGATTATAAACTCTCCTCAGCAAAATTACTGAGGGTCAAAGAATCTGGAGAATTGCGGGATGCTGTGATTGGCAGGACAATTAGGTCCAGACTCTGTTCTTTCATTTCCACTGGAAACTTGGTGTAATTACAGCTCCTGCCTCTGGCCTGTGTGATGCTGGAAGTTGGATGAGGTGATCAGAATACTCCCTCTGGCCGTAAAATCTATTAACCTTGCTTTGCACTGCACATGGCTCAGGCACACAGAAATTCAATACCTGTCCACCATCTGAAAGCTCTCTTGTCAACGAGGGAGAAATAGAAGTACCGAGGTAAGCAGGGTTTCTCTCCATTTTTTTCCATTGAAATTGCTAGAAAGAAGCTCTCAGGTGAGGGAAGCAGGGCTGTGTTTTGGAGGCTCTGTGACAAGACCTGGGAGGAGTGGGGCCCTCAGCTGGGGTGCCCTGCAGACCTGCATGTCCATCAGGGATGGATGCTGAGGGGGACATGGGCCATAGGGATCCCCATGCTCACTGAAGGTGCTGCTTCCTTATTTCAAGGGGATGGAAAAGGAAAATCTGGTGGGGGCTTGCTACCCTTTCCTATAAAAGGAAAGCTCTTGAGTAAAGGAAAATAGGCTGTCCCAGAAACAGGCCAGAAAATCACCATACTCCAGAGACTGTAATCTTTATTTTTGCACATATAGGGCAGAAGGATTTTTTTGAGTGAGGATCCAACTTATTTACTAGCTTTCTGAGAGGGCAGTTTTTAGACAAAGGGGTTAGTGAGAATTCCTGGTTAATTTGGTAATCTGCCTTAAGTAGGAGATTCATCTGCCTTAGCTTTGGTATCTAAACACTATAGTGTTCAAGCCTGAGCCAGCCAGGCTTTTACTCCCTTTGTAGGAAAAACAGAAGAAGAGATGGCAAAGACAGACAAGACTATGGATCCTCTGAAGATGCCCATTTCCCTGCATCAGCAATACAGGGAGCCTTGGGGGACCACTGCAGGCTTCAGCACCTAACCTGCAGGAATCCAAGCTTAGGTAAGATACACAGTAGCCATTAGAGTAAAACTATCCTGCTTCTCCCACTTGATATTAATGTCATTAGAGGAAAAAACGTGCCACTGAGTAATCAATCCTTAGCTTAACTATATCCAAGCTATGAAATCACACAGCTTGAGCTGGAGGCCAAATCCAGCCTGTGGGCTGACTCCATCTGTCTTATTTGTGCCTCTGCCGTGACTGTGTGGTGGGATGGGAGGTGATGGGGAGCAGCTGTTTGTACCCTGGGGGAAGTCCAGCAGTTCCTCGTGTTTCTACCGTGCTAAAGTGCAGCCAGACCATCAGCTCAGGGAGGTGCTGTGTCCACATGGCTCGCGAGGGGAGTCTCCAAATGGGCATCTGGGCTCCAGGAACACAAAACAAAGCTTGGACCACCCTGTGAATTAAGTCATTCTTCTTGGCCAGAAAAAGACTTAGGAAAGTAAACATCTTGAATCTTGTATTGCACAGCCCTTCTTTCAAAAGTCCAAATTGAGTGCTTGGATGTGCAGCCTGTGCTGAGAGGTAGAGTTTGTGTGCTTGGGGTTCTTGCAATTTCCTTTGGAGGAATTTTCACAAAGAAAACAGGAGTTTGTGTTTTCTGACATTTGCTTTAACTAAAAGGCATTGTGAGGGCTTTTACAGAATACCAATTAGATTCACAGGTTAGTGAGCGAGAGCTATGCACTTTGTGTTGTCTGAGGTCACTGCACAGCAGGAGAAAAAGTCAAAGCTATTCACAAACAGCCTATCCCGGAGCTGCAAATCTGATTTCTCCACTTTAGCTAGATGAGGGTTGTTAGCAGAAGTAGCATCTCTCCTTACGTTCACTGATTCAGTTAGAAAAGAGTAGACTAGTTGTTGGGCTGTGATCAAGGTCTGAAACAGAACCTGGCAACCAGAATAAGGGCTTTTGTTCCCTGGGGCTCATCTGGGCTAATTTTTTTTTTTTCCTCAGCTACATCAGCCA
Organism: Regulus satrapa; assembly: GCA_013396955.1. Taxonomy (NCBI): domain Eukaryota; kingdom Metazoa; phylum Chordata; class Aves; order Passeriformes; family Regulidae; genus Regulus; species Regulus satrapa. Next base: position 730,683 of record VWZN01000250.1, on the reverse strand, counting down.
ATCTAGGAAGAAATATTACCTCTCTATTAATGATGATTTACATTTATCTCTGACAATCACAGCTATTGCAACATTGCTCTTAATTCCTGTCATTATTCAACAATTGCAAGGCTTAGAAGATTCTAAAAATACTCTTTGTGCCTTTGTGTCTGTGAAGGGGTTTATGTGCTTATGTTTGACAGGTGATGCCTGTTCATGCCAGGGCCACTGGTGCCATGAGACAGGTTGTGCTCTTGGGTCACCAGAGAAAACCCATTTGCCCCGTGCTGGGCTCAGGGAGAGCTCTAACAGGTCCAAGTATGGCTCACAGGTGAAGTTTTACCAAAGCAAAGCAATCCTGTATCTCAGAGAATCCTTTCCCTAATATTCCTGTGTCTTGAGAAAGCTGTAGAGCGAAACAAACCCTTTCCTCCATAGGTACCACACAAGCAGCACACCTGCCTGGCGGTGGATGTACGCTCACAGCACAAAGCAAGAGGACAAGAGAGATTTCCTGAGGCAAGTCAAGGACTTGCTGAGAGACCGAGTTATAGGAGGGACAGACCATCTCCTATGACTGTTTTCTGAAAAGCAGGACCCCTGAAAGCATGAATGAGCAAGAGTTCATTGTGATGTTATAGCACATCTTTTCAGTGGTGTGGAGCATGAAAAGCCTATTTTCATATGGCAGTAATACACAGTGTTTAACAGAAGTATATAAAGAAATTCAAGGTAAATTGGAGCAATTTACTCTCAATTTTTACTCATGTTACCTCTAATTCAGCAGACAGGTTTTCTTGCCTTCTCTGGTATGAAACAAAGGGTGTATCTCTAATAGTGATAGAGCTGTACAGAACAGAATTTAGCCACCTACACAGCTTTAATCAAACATCTTTCTCTACTTGAAAGGGGAATTTATCCAAGTAACAGCTTTTAAATTGACCACACTAGTGTTTCTAGGATAAGCCCTCCATCATTTCTTGGTATTTATCTCCATCTGTCACATTAACCTTTCTCTGATTTCTGTCCTGTATGTCAGTTCACCAGGATAAGAGGCAGACACAACGTGGCCAGGAGGGGCCTGAGGTGGTGCAGCTCTTTCCTCATTACCTGATTTGGCACATGTTCATGCAGTAGCTGAGACTGATGATCCTGAAACTCCCCCAGTCACTTTGTCCCTTGAACAGAAGAGTGAAAAAATATCACTCTTCTTGATGGATATAGTTCTCTCACCAGTGATCTAACTTCTAATCCTGTAACTCCTCACTAGTGTGTATCATCACTCTCTTTAACATTTCTATTGCCCTACACCATAAACATGTAGGCGATGTCTGCACTGCAAGCAAAAGAGGATTAGGTGCCAATGTCTGCTCCTAAAGCCAAGTGGTTTATTTGATACAGCTCCTGCATAAATATATCATTCCCATGCTGAAAGACTACTTACTTCAGGTACACAAGGTGAAGGAGAGAGTAGCTGCTGTCTTTTCTAAATTTCAGTCCACGTAGTCCTTAGCTCTAGTAAATTCTTTGAAGATGTAGTTGCTCTACTGAGGTTGACATGAAGCATAGTGTATAGACGCAGCATATAGAAAGAAACTTCTCATCAAACTCATTATTAAAAGAACAGATTTTAATGCTAGGAAGAGTTCATCCTCAATTAATGGTAGTGTTGTCTCAATATTTGGAAAGTACATACAGGCACATGCATGTGCATGCATACACCACCTTGTTCGTGATCTGCTCCTCTTAAGTTCTCTGGTCACTACATGTAAAGTGGAATCCTTATTTCTTTAAATACCTCATTTCTTCCTCTTTCAATGAACTTACTCATGCTCTTTGAACTTCAAGGTAGAAAAATCAAAAGCAGTCACTGTGTCTCTTAGGAGTTCTTGACCTACTTTGTACCGATCAGTTCTCATCTCCTACAGAAATGTGGAAACTGTGTCAGAAGGATTTACACAATAAGATGTTGAGAATGTTTCTTATTTTAACTTTATGCATTTCAAGGAAGGGAACCTGAATGCAATATGCACAATCTTTAGATACAATTGTAGGAAAAATGTCCATGCCAACAGATAATGTAAAAGATCCTCTGTGGACTCAAGAGGCAATTTGAATGAGTTGTCTTGTGTAATTCAAAAAAGAGTCTCTGAATTCTTTCATGTTGGCAGTAAAATCAGAACTATAGTAGAGTGATTTTGTTGGCAGAAAAAGGGGAAATTTGAAAACTTGGGGGAAGGAGGTAAAGCAAAATATTTTCCCACTTGAAGATAAAGTTCCACTAATTAGTCACTGATCAATGTCATGAAATAAAGGCTCATAATAAAAAGTAATGATCAATTATGAACAGAGGACTTAATATTTTTAAATGTTGATAAATAATCAAAGATCTGGTTAAGTAGTGGTTAGACCACCCACCCCTCAACCTGTCAAATGCTCATTATTATATCAGCAGTCCAGGACACTGTGATGCAGAGATCAGGAAAAATTATGTTTCATTGTGAGATAGCCTTTAAATTCTCCCCTAAACAAAGCAGAACTAGTTACCTTCACAGCCTTGTTCTGTCCCCTCTCCTCATCCTCTACCTGGGACTTCCTTAGCAATGGGGATTTATCCCCCTGGAAGACTCTGAGGACTACATCTAGGAATGCAACACAGTAGGAAATGACAGTCGTACAAAACTGTATGGCACGGTGAGTGTAACAACCTCCTGAAGAAGTGGCATCCTGCAAGAATCAGAAAGGGTTTTGGTTAATGTCTTCAGGGGCTCTTCTTAGTGTCCTTAGGGGTCAGCCACATGGTTGTCATTGTGCTCTCAGACACAGGTTGGTCATACCTGTCATTGTTGGTCATTCCTGTAAGGCCCAATGGGTTCTGTGCTAAAACATACAAAAAACAAAACACAACACATAGTCCACTTGTTGCTTGGAAATGCCCTTGTTTCTGGCAGAAAGCACTTCTCTACATGGATAAGTGTAGAAAATGTGTTGAACACTGCCATTAAAACACCACCAGTTTTTTTGAATGCAAAGGATTTAATTTTTGACATGTCCATTAAGGGGTTCAGTATTTTTTTTTTGTGCCAATATCTCTGTGACCACGTGTGTGTTGTATTCATGTATGCATGTGCACCTGTGCTTTTTCACAAGTCTGCTGTGGAAACTGAACACCCGTATCTCAGTGTTCAGCACTTTGTGAGGACAAAGGCAAGGCAAGCCTGCATCATTACTGTGACGCCTCCGGTTCAGGGGCAGAGCTTCTCTCAAACCGTATTGGAGAAAGTTTGCCTGTAAGAGAAAAAACTGATTTCAAAGATGTTGGATCCTTCAGTGACAATTGACTTAAAGCTACAGTGGCATCAGCATTGTCAGACAAGTGAGAGGCACCAAATGCTCTCCTCAGCCCCACACCTTCTGTTCCCAGAGCTGCTACTGAGGCTTGATTTGGATCTTACTCCTTTCTGCAATGTTTTTCTCCAATTTGGGTGTGAAATGCAGGGATTAGAGGGTCTATGCCATGCTTACTGAGTCGTTTGCCATGAGCTCCTTCAGACTGGTGGAGGTGGACACCATGCTAGGAATGGAGGTGTGTGACCCAGGCTGACATTCCTCCCAGCTGGCATGATGCCCTCTCCTGTCCTTCAGGCAGTCTGCTCAGCTGCCTCCTGGAAAGACCACGAGCTGCTTGTCTGGAAGAAAAAAAGATGTGATGGGTAACTTCCATTTAAACCTGGCTTGTGGGAATGATTCTTGTCATCATGATGTTCTAAATACAGACGGACATATTCCCATGCATGCGGATGAATGCATCACACCTTTGTGTTGTTCTGAGCACAGCTATTAAAATAAGGGAAGTCTGATAGATGCTCAACACCATATATTAAATCTATAGCCTGCTAGAGCCATCTCCTCTCCGTTTTGTGCATGTACCAGCAGTAACCAGGTAACAGTAAACTGATTTACATTCCAGAGAGATTATCTGCAGTGATGTGCTCCATTAAATGGGCGGACGGTGGCTTACATTTCATAATCCATAGTGACATACTGGAAATGAAAGTGACAAAAATTATAGATAGCTCTTTGGCTGAGGAGTGAAAGAAAAGGCATGGAAAAGAGAGGCCCAGGGGCTTGTTCTTGCAAAATGTCAAGCCAGGCTGTGACATGCCAGCTCATGGGTCAGGTGCAAAGGGTTCTAGTAAATGGGGATCCATTAGGCTGCTGGCTGGTCAAGTGGGTTCCATCGTAGGCCCAGTTGTCTTCAACATCTTCATAAATTACTTGGACTCAGAACTCAAAGGGTGACTAAAGAAGCTTTCCTGTGATGCCAAATTGGGTGGAGCAGCTCCCTCCAAGGCAAAGAGGCCCTGGCAGAGAGAACTCAACAAATTAGAGGGCTGGGCAATCAGCAGCCACCTGAAATTTAGGAATGACAAACGCTGGATCCTGCTCCTGGGATGGGGCAACCCTGGATGCACAGCCAGACTGGGGAACAGGAGGCTGGAGATCAGCCCCCTGGAAAGGCCCGTGGGAGTCCTTTGGCAAGCTGAAGATGAGCCAGCAGTGCCCTGGCATCCAGGAGGGCCAACCCTGACCTGTGGGCATCAGGCCCAGCATGGGCAGCCAGGCAAGGGAGGGGATTGTCCTGCTCTGCTCTGAGCTGGGGCAGCCTCACCTCGAGTGCTGGGGGCAATTCTGAGTGCCACAGTAGAAGAAGGATATAAGGCTGTTAGAGAGTGTCAAAGGAGGGCTGTGGAGATGCTGAACGGCTTTGAGGTGAAGCACATGAGGAGTGACTGAGGTCAGTTTGCTTGTTCAGCCAGGAGAAGAGGAGACAGGGGAAACTTAATTACAGTCCTAAGTGGTGAATGGAGGAAGAAGAAGTATAGATGCTGATCTCTTCTCTGTGGTGACCCAAAGACCTGAAGTTATGTCAGAGGAGGTTCAGGTTGGATATTAGAAAAATATTTTTACCCAGAGGGTGATTGGGCACTGCAACAGGCTCCCCAGGGAAGTGGTCATGGCACCAAGCCTGACACAGTTAAAAAAAACATTTGGACAGTGCTGTCAGGCACATGGTATGACTCTTGGGGATGGCTCTGTGCAGGGCCATGAGTTGGACTTGATGATCTTTTTGGGTTCCTTCCAACTCAGTATGTTCTGTGATTCTGTGAGTGCTCCCATTTCCACTCGAGGGTTGTGAGAGAAAGGAACTGAGCCCTTCAGAGGAGTTCAGGATGGACTCTGTGGAGCTCTCATTTGGAAAGGAAATATTTATTTCTTTACAAATATCATCTTCTGTGTCTCAAAGAACATAAAATCAAGTGCAAACTTTGAATTTGTTATTTTTTTTTTTTTGTGAAGGAACATCTATGGAAGTGTGTATGTAGGGTGTGTGTGTGTGTGTGTGTGTGTGTGTGTGTGTATTTGATGATTTGGCTCAATATAGGCTTAGTTTGGAAAACAAGCCATTGCTGACCCCAAAGATCATGAAGGCAAGCAACGAAGACTGCAATGGATGGAACAAATAGAAATTGTGCGAAGAACCTCAGATGCCTGAAATTTTTATTAGACTGAATTTTTTAAGACACAGGACACTTGAATACAGGTAATTACTCAGACTGGGTCAGCTCACAAGAATTCAACAGTTATGTATCTTTCCTTGATTACTGCTCCTTGGGTCACAGATTCTAATGCTCCAGAGTTAAACAAACAAACAAACAAACAAACAAACAAGGGCATCATCTCCATGTTTCTAATGTCACTAGTGGGCACTCTGGGGCCTTAGTGGTTTCTGGAACAGCCATAGTTGAATCCAGGGACACCTGTAAAATTGTTTTATCCAACACTAACATCCTGAAAGGAGACTTAAATCAGCCACATGTCAAGACAGCCTTTAAAATCAGAAACAAAAAGCAAACCTCTACAGACTTGCCTTTAAAGATAGCTCTGAACTCAACAGCTCTGAAGTCTAATAAGTGCAATATAAACATCTTTTGAGCAAAACACACTGCTGAAAAGAATGTTTATTGTGTTACAAAAATCAGTGCAATCTGCAGGGACTGAATCAAATAGCTGTACAGTCTACCCTCTGATTCATTTTGCTTTCATGAGAAAGGGATGCTAGGATGAAATGGAATATGCATGTAGTTGGAATGACTGTGATATACATGGTGAGAAATATAATCACTTTTTTCCTGCTTGGAATTTGACAGTGACATATGCTTTACATTGCTTCCATTAATATATCAAGATGTTTTCATCACGTGGTGAAAACAACTAATTCATGAAAATGCAGATTAGATGCCACAACCCCATAACTATCAGAGAACCTTTCACTTAGGTATAATTATGAAATACTACCATCACCCAGTCTTCTGCTGGCATGCAGAATTCACTATCATCATTCACACATATATTTTTGTGTGACTTAGACTTGCAGCTCATATTTTCAAAGCATTTGTGTCAGTCTCTGAGCTCTTTTGCTTTAAAGTAAATATATAACTGCATGAGAAAGATTGGCAGTGTCACCAGAAGCATCTCTTCTAAAGTGGAGATGAGTCAAGCAAAAATTAAATTATAATGAAGTAATACCCATCTTCCATGCAACTATCAGCCCCCTTACTTGCTAGGACTGAGGTATATATCTACTTTTTCAGTGTTTTGAATATTAATATTTTGAGTTTGTCATATGGGAAATGAGTTAACTGAGTATTGTCAGAGCAGTCTTTGCCCCATAAGGGATATCCTTACCAGGGATATGTCTGCAGGAGAAAGCAAGCAAGTCCTGAGAGGGCTCTGATCATCCTTGGAGCTGCATGAGTTTAGTTCAGTGCACCCTGAGACACAGCAAGCTGAAGGGTTCATGCTTGGTGCCAGGCTAACTATGGCCACTTTTCATTCACAGCACCACACACCTGGCTGCTCTAGAGCACAGGCAAAGCAAGGCTGCTTCTGCCTACAGAGTGTTGTGGGCATATTCTAGTCACTGTTTCCCAGCTCTTAAACAAACGAAGTGCACATGCATGGAGGATATGGGAGGGTTGCGGTCATGGCGCTGGACTAAATCTGCATTTTTCTATGCAGCCTTGGCATTTCCTGGCATTACCTTTAATACCATCTTAACTTCCCTCCTGACAAGCTGGAATAAAGATTCTGGGTTTTATATTGTACAATGGTCATGACAGGTTTGCGTAGTAAACTGGTGTTGAGAGACCACGCAAGTACCAAGCCAGAGGGAGACAAAGCAAAACAGAAAGGTTGAAGTGTTAAACAATGTATTGCAATAACAGAGGTGGTTTTTTGGTTGGGTTTTTTTTTTTTTGTTTGTTGGGTTTTTTTCCTAACCTGGAGAATTTATAAAAGGACAGCAAAGCAATAGCAATCTGCTTGTCACATCACAGCCCATTGCAGCCCTCCCTCTCTCCTACGCTGTCACTGTGCTCCCACTGAATGAATAGGCAAACCCAACTTCATTTCAGCTTCGGACAAGGACTGTCAGTCACTTCTGACAACAAGCATTTGGTGCCCGTTTTTAGCAAGATTTTAACAGATCAATCTTTATCTGGTGGTTCGAAGAAGCAGTTCCATCTGCGTGCTGCTTCGTACTTGCAAATGCTGTGCTTGATCTTTAAAAGTGTCATTGTTCTGAGTCACCGGCTGCTTCTGTTTTAATGTAGGTGATCTGATTCACCATAGTAAGTTAATAATATAAATGGAGAAAATTAAGTTCCTATTTCTATGAAAGCATAAGTGTTATTTGAGATGGTGACATTTACGATTCACTGAAAAATATGATTTGTTTTATATGCAGTTGTTGAGATGCCAAGGAGATTTTTTTTATTTTATTTCTAGCAATTTAAGATTCTCTGTAAAGTAGATGATTTAAGACAGGCAGAAGATGCCTTTTCCTCACTGATCCATTATGCCTGCCTTTTCACTTACTCTTGCTCTAGAGCAGGCGAAGAAGCAGCATTGGTTAGAAATCACTGGATAAATGTACACAGCTCATTTTTCTTTGTAATATGAGGGAGGTAGAAGAAAACCTTACAAAACATAGACCATTATAAAAAAAGGAGCAGACAATTCTATCATGATGGATAACACTGACACAATTAAATAAAAATACACTTGCAATACCAAAGAGCAGAGCACCTTTCATTTTTATCTGCAGTGTCACTCTCCTAATGGTTTCTGTCACAAAACCTAACCAAAACAAATCTTTGAAGCAGACAAAGTCTCAGATTTCAGGGATGCAGAGTTCTGCCAGGTGGATCAGAAAAGTAGGTCAGTGGGTCATTAATGCAAACCTGACAGGAAATAAACCCTGACCTGCTGAAAAGGAAGAGGTTTAACATGGTTGTTCATTCGATACACTCTGCACATATCATTTTCTCTAAATAGGCATTGTAGTTCAAGCACTGCAAGCCAAAATGCAGATCTGAGGACATCTCAGAGACTGAAATACCTTCATCCTCTCATTTTGTGTGGACCTCACAAATCACATTACATAGATGTGGAGTTTTCTCACTCAAAGAGTGACATATATTACAATTTCTGTGTGCCTGAGTCTACTGCAAATAATTTTCAAAAGCTCTTATGGTCTTGTTCTATTACTGACCAAGTCACTTACTGTGTAAAATGTTTTTCATTTTTCTATGTCCTCCTAAAAGCTTGGAGGATTTTTGACATTTCATTTTCCAAGAAGACATGACGGATGCAATGTTGGGAATTTCCACTTGTGGCCTTGCCCTTTTAGCTGCTTAGTGGTTTTCCCCTTGTGCATGGTGAGGAACATGTGATGGGGAGGGAAAACGAGTCCTGTTCCCTTGGGCATGTGGGGAGGATGCCATCCTGAGCTCCTCAGCCTCCCTGCAGGCAAACCTTCTGCATCCCTGCATCCCTGTCTGCTGCTTGTCCAGTCCCTTTTACCTCCTCTAGCCACCCCAAAGGAGAGCTGCCAGTGCCAGCCTTTGCCTTCAGGCTTTCTGAATCTGTTCCTTTTTCCTTAGTTTACCTTCCTTTAGTTGCCCTTCCCAAGGGGTTTGTTTTGTGGGTTTTTTCCCTTATAAAATCTGTGTGTTTTACTAATTTTTCTCTTCTGACCAAGGAGCACTTGGGATTTTTTTTTTTTTCCACATTGCTACCTTAATCAAAGTTTATTGCTTTGTGCTATTTTACTTTGGCATTAAGTTTTTCCATCTCTCTTACCTTTTATTCTGGCATCAGTTTTGTCTTTCCTTCCACCATGAAAAGACCATTTCAGGAAATTCACAGTCAGTGATTAAGAAATCTGCTGCATCTTAGAAATCCTTCATGATAATTAGTTCTCAGAAACATCTAACAAACAAAAGTCCTTTGGTGGTTGGAGGTATAAAAAAATACAGATAGGCAAGCACAGAAATTTGGAGTTAAGATTTCTTATTTATCTTTCATACAATAATTCCTTTGCACTTGTCCAACTCTCCTTTTGGCTGGCATTGCTTTTCTGGGCAACTTGAAAACCTAAATGTAGATATGGCATGATTAAAAAAGCCTCACACCAAGACAGACACGTCCTATATATTGTCCTGCCTGGTTTAGCTTAAACTTTTCTAAAATGACAAGTGAGTTAATAAACCAAATGATGCATGCAGCAACAGCAGGTCACTGTGTACATTAAAGCAGTGTAGAACATCTCTACTCAGTGTCAAGGTGGTTCTGAGTGCCTGCTGAAATCACAGACCTGAAAGTCCTGTACTTGTGATCCTTTGAAGGAGATTTAATAATCCACCTGGCACTGAGGGCACATCTACAGCAGGAGGAGAAATGGAGGCCAAGCCTTCTCGTTCCATGTGTGGTCCTTGGCACTGGATTTCCTAGCAGGTAATTGCTTTTGTGTGTCTTGAAAGAGGTGTATAATAAGCTAGTGGGTACCTACATGTCATAGATACTGGTTTGAATCCAAATAAAGTAAGAAATTGTTTCTAATTATTATTTCAGTCATTAACAGAAAATGGCTAATCCTTTTTTACTGCTTGTTTTAACTTAATACTTTTAGAATAGCTCCCCACACAAAACCCAGTAATCAATAATTGATGTGGTTTGGGTTTTTTTTTGTTTTTGGTTGGTTTTTATTTGCAACACTAGAAGGTGAGCAAACCCACATCAAATTATCTATGCCGTTATGGTTTACAAACATTTATTCAGATCCTTAATTTTGTGAGTTACTTAATTTTGAAATGTCAAACAAATCAGCTCTTATTTATTAGAGGATTATTCCTTCTTTCTTACAATTTAAATGAAAATGGAATTGATTAAAATATGTGAAATCAGTGCTTTGTTATTGTTTGAATCATCTCAGAAAAGCTAACTTAGATGCACTGTCTGTTTCCCCAAAGTGAACGTGCTATAGCATTTTCAGCAACTAAATACCTTTAATAAACAGAGGAGGTGACATTTCTCTTTGTCTAATTAAATTGATTTTTTTATGGCCACCTGCCTTTTGATTATCTTAGAACTAGTAATTTTTATCCTTTCACATTAATTTTTACTCACTAGGAATGTTTTTTGTTTTTTAAGTCAGTACTTGGCTTTCAATTTAAATGACCTAGTCCTTGTCCAGAGCTATTGAAAAAAATGTAAGACAGAAAATGATCCATTTGTACTTACAGTAGAAGTTATCTCTGATTAAAAAATTATTTGTGACTGTAGCAAACTCTATTTCCAAGTGTTTACTAAATAACTTTCCCTAGTTGAAGGGTGTCTTTTTTTAAAACCACAGCTGCAATAATATAGTTTGTTACTTTTATTGTAACATATTTTATTCTAACATATGATAATAAATTTAGGCTTTCCCTTATTTGTCATATTTTAGATTTTAGTTTTCTGCAATTACTGTTTTAAAGAGAAAAATAAGATTTCATTTCAATTGTAATGTACAGATTTTTAATGAAAATATCAATAGATTCAAATCAGTAGAGCAAGTTGATTACATCAACAAAACATATTTAGCAACATTTCTGTTGCCATATATGTCAACTTATTTTATGCAGGAATAACTTGAAAGTATAATTATATTCATTACCTCTCCTCAGACATATTCTGTTGATGAAGGGACCTACTGTGAGTGCAGTCTAATTCCTACTTAAACCCAGAGTTTAAATCCTACCAGAAATTGGATAAAACAAAGAATTTGCTGGGTTTTGCTTTGTTAAATTGAGAATCAGAAGAGAGACACCAATAATTCAAAGAGATTAAGGATCATTCCAGAAAGTCTGACTTTGTACTCATTTGACATCTCCAAGTAACCATGAAAGTAGTTACATGAAAGTATAAAGTAAGTATAAATTATAGCATAAAGTAATTATGAAAAATAAAAGTTGGAGGAGCAGCTAAACAAAAATTAACTCTTTTTTAATCTGATGGGTCAGAGTGAAAAGCAATAATGATGGCAGAATGACGTGCACTTGGGTGCTGCAATTGAAGATGTCATCTTGGCGTTAGAGGTCATCCCAGACTGCAGATGCCAACTCACTCCTTCAGTGCCATGCACAGAGAGACAGGGCTATGAGAGATTTATTTTTCCAGTGCCCAAACTCCAGGCTGTCATCCTGTCCCCAGGTGCCCACTGAGATCACCTCCTCTATTGCTCCTCCTTTGGGGACTCTTGAGGACAGATCCCCTTGGGTTGAAATGGCCCAGTCTTGATGGAGCTGATAGTGATTTACACCAGCTGAGCACCTGTCCTCAGCACATACCCTACTGGAATGTGTGAGTCAGTGTGGGTTATACAGTGGGAATTATCTTTGAAATGGATTTCTAAAACAATGCATTTAACATATGAAAGCCTGGGAATCCAAAATGGAAGTTTTTACATACTTGGCATTCAATTGTAAGCTGGCAGTGACAGCTTTCATCCTACAGAAAACATTTTTTATCTCATGAAAGTTGAAAATAGCTTTGTGCTATACCGGTGCCTCTTCTAAGACGGGGCTTTTCATCCGTGACCTACTTTGCTTTCTGCACAATATACCTAATGAGTAATAATGACTACGGAAAGGGCAGCGCTAGAGAAGTCGAAGTAACGCCTTAAGATGCTGTCTGTGAAAACATCAAACAGAATATTTTTCATCAGGCTGAACAGAAGAATCTGATGAAAGTACGGAGGAGTTTAAGAATTAAACAGCGCTCAGCTGCTGGCTGCAGGCTCTAGGCACAAGGCAGCTGTGGGGGCGTGGGGCCGGTGGCCGTGCTGTGACAGCCCGGTGGTGGCACGTCCCTCGCCATGGGCACCAGGACACCTGCTGGCACAGCACTGTGGGCACCTGTCCCTGGGGCTGAGCAGGTGGGAGAAGTGCTAGGGAGCCACAGAGGATTGGGATAATGAGGTTTTTAGACTGAAGTACCTTGATTTTTCAGGAGTAGAAAAAAGATGCTTTTTTCTTCTTGGGTGACTGAAAATGTTAGATTGCAAAGGTCACTTACTTGTTCTTCTCAGGTGAGCTGAGAATATTCTTGACAGTAAGAACATTCCTTGTGAAACTGTGTAGAAGAAAATGTATGCAAGTCTCCATTTCAAAAATCCATGCAAGCCACAACACTCTATCATATTTCTTTCTTTCTGTCAGCAGATGCCTTTGAGTTTTCTCACCAGGCTGACTTTGAATTGTATTTTGCTTCTTCGCCCAGGGAACATAATCAGAAACCTGGGAAGATTGCATGAAAAGCACAAAATGCCTCCCTGAACAATGAAGAGTAAATAAAGCAGGCCAAATGTCAGGCAGCGGAGAGGAGAGATGAAGTGCAGAAGGAAGATGAGTTGTGAGTTTGCTGCTGCAGGCAAGGAGAGGACACAGAGGCTCCTCAGCCTCTGACCCTGACTCAAGAAAGAGTTTCCCACTTCAGGCACAGCTCAAGACCAAGCTTGATCGGAGGGATTCAACTTAGAGGTGATCAGCAGGTCCAGACTTGAGAAGAAATTCAATTTCATACCAATTAGCATAAACTGGTCCTGAGGAACAACACTGAAAGCCACGAAGGCAATGAGAAGCAGAGAAGGACAGCTGACTTCCCTCACAATATGTCTAGTAGTATAAAGGAGTATTAAGATGCTGATATTCTCAATGTTCATAGTAGCTGCAAGGCCCCTTTATAATACTGACATGATCTGAAGGGGCATTTGTTTAAGTGAAAACCATATCCAGCGCCTTAAGTAGGTCAAGTTCAAAGCCTAGTCAATATTTGAAAAATCTGTAGAAGTTAAAGAGGCAATGAGAAAAATTAGCATGTGAGCCCACTAGAGCTTTTCTTCCCAACTGCACTTTACATGGGGAAAATGAGGACAGTACACAATGAACTGGTATTTGTGTCCCAAATACCCAACTCCTTCTCCAGTTTTCCATAGGAAAAAAAAAAAAAGAAAGAAATTATGCAGACACTCTTTTTCTGAGCTCTTACTTGATCATCCTTTTTTCTAAATTGGGAAATGGAAACTTTGATTTCTCATCATAACTTTGCCAGAAAAATCAAGAGCTAAAAGTGAGTTCTGTCTAACTTAATTCCCAAACTTTTACCGTACAACCTAATTACAATATATCACTGAAACTTGGAAAAGCTGGATACCAGATATATGCACCACAAAATACAGACTACGGATGACAGGAGAAGCCTTTCAAAACAATAACTAAAACTGTTTCTTCATTTACAACACGCTGAAATGGAAGAGTGATCTGAAGGGTGTGGGGAATGCCAGGTCAGGGAAGGAAAGGAAAAGAGGAAGGACAGCTCATGCCAACTTGGGCCACTGACATTTAGGCATAGTTTCTCTTATGTTCATCTTTAGCCAGTGCACTTTGAGAGAGCAGCTCAGAGCAGATGTTGTGAGTCATTTATTGGCAGAGACTCTGGATAAGCTACATTGGTATTTCAGTTCAGATCAGAAGTGCACTTCAGGAGGGACAATCCCAGTTGTCTCCACTTAAAACACTGGTTTTCACAGCAGAGCAACTCAGCTTCCAGATGAAACCAAACTGGGTGCTCCAGGAGGGCACTCATAATACAGGTACAGCCACAAGAGCATCCATGCTTGGCACGCAGGACTGACCTGGCCTAATCCGAGATAAAATTGTTAAATATGGAGAAGTGGCCTCCAATCTGACTGTTCTACTCTGTAGGCCCAGATTTGTGGGTCCATGGAACTTTTTACCATAGGGGTGACTCCTGTCTTTGCCACACAGAGAGGCTCAAGGAGCAAAGTTCAACACCCAAAGGTGGCTGGTGCAAACATCCCTCAGTGAACCTTCCAGCTGCAGCTGATCTATCAGCCAGCACCATTGCTGCCGTGCCTGCCAGGATGCTCCCAGGAGGACGTGCTGCTGCAGGGACAAGGCTGAGCAGTCAAGCTGAAATTGCATGTGACCTCTGGCGTGTTCAAAGGGGACTCGAGGAGCCACAAACACTTTCCCACTTTGGTCACCATTTAAACTTTCCAGTTTGCTGAAAATGAATTTATGGAGTCAATGCAAAAGCTTATGGGTTGGTCTCCTGGTTGTACCAAGCATGTTTCCATGATTAATCAGGGTACAAAACTCTGGCTGAGATGGGCTAACCAAGGACCTTAGTCATGAAGGGTTTCTGAAGCAGGTTCATGATTTTGAGACCAACTAATAGAGAAGAAGATGGAAAGCAAGCAAGATACCATATGGAAAGACAGCATAGTTACTTAATGAGTGCTGTTTTGCAAAGCTACACAAAATTAGGATTCTATGAGGCTAAATGACAAAACTCCCACTGCTGTTAGAGGGCCCAGAACTGATCTTCGTGAGTCTGGGATTGTTTGCCCTGAGATTTTCACCAGTATTTGATCCAAATAAACTAGCAGACTGAAAACTAAAACCAGACTGAAGTAGAGTTCTGCATTTGTGCAAGCAGAGACTACTCAATAAAATGAACATACAATTCAAACAACATTACAATATTTCTTTATTTCAGGTTTATTTTATCCTTACAGGAACTTAATAGGGCTTAGCTATGCATTTCTATGTTCAGTTGTAATTCTAGCTGCAACACCAATTTCATACCTGAGTTTAGCCAAGAAAATGAACTAACCACAAACTGTAACAGCAGTTTTAAGTTAATGGTCTTGCTTATGTTTCTAAAAATACTTTGGATATGAGACATGGCAAATAGTATTTTGCTAAGGTAAAGAGAAGAGAGAGAGAGAAATACCGAGATATACATTATTTTTCTTAAATATTACATTAACTTAAAAAATATAAAGATTTTGTCAGCACAGCAGCATGAACAATGAGTTAGAGTAAAAGAGACAAGAGTGACAGCCTTTATATAGGTTTGAAATATATTTCCTTCTTTCCAAAGAAAAACATGGTGTCAGTACAGTTAAGTAATTGTACAGTTTTTAAAAGTTCACTTTTCCATACACAAATACATACAAGTGCTGTAAGAGGGAAAAGTGCATACTAACAAATTGTCTTAGCTGCCTCGTACTGATTCCCAGGCAACACTGATGTGCTTCAGTTTTACACTTCACTAAGGATAAACAATATGGCAAAAGCATTAAAAGCTATGCAAACATGGTTTCAGGATCTCATCTATGACATCCTTCTGAAAACAGTTCTTTTTCCTTATCTAATGCCCTCACAAGAGTAGATTTCTCATTACATTTCTGCCAACCGGAGCGTTCCAGCGAGGTGAGAAGAAATAATGAGCAACATTACAGCAACCAGAGAAAAGAATATATGAGAAATGAAAAGTATTCTCCACTACACCTATTGCATAAATATGCAGCTTCCAGAGAGGAGAGAGAAAAGGTAGCAAGGATCTTACCTAGCAAGGATATTACTGACCCTGACCCAACAACCAAGAAGTAAAGGTTTGTTTATATTTACAGCTGCCTGTTGCTCATAAGCCTCTCTGGGAGGGTGATCATGTCTCTTCACTGCTTGTTAAATGGAAAAGAGCAACTGAAAATGACAAGAATCCTTGGCCCTCCTTCTGTGGAGGTAGTGGTGTCTTGTCAGCAATTCTTGCCTTTGGAGGACCTATAAATCAGCCCCAAACACCTGAGAGCCATGGGGTTCAGGTATGGAATCACCCGTTACACTATTTTCCCTAGCAGGCAATAATTCTACATTTATTTTTTGCACATACCAGATAATAATAAAATTCTTCTTATTATTAATAACAAGAATTTTAAAGAAGTCTGCAGATCACTTGGTTTTTCCCATGTCACAGTATTGTATCTGCCTTCAGTCACAGTGCCCCAGGCTGAAATGCTTCTGTGCTTGATGCATTTAAGCTCCAATACTTTGGGTAAAGGCTGAATCAGGCACGAATTTGAAGCTGTTGAAGCTGTTTAAGTTGTTCATAGAGTATAAGCAGTGTGTACCTGCCACTGCAAAATTCCTTGATTCTTAGTGTCATTCCTAAATAGGAATATTTGGTTTAGGCTTACTGAAAGAGCCCTTGGGTTTTGAGAAACTTTCACATTCATCTGAGTTTGTATCCTCAGGATGAAATACTACAATTATTTAGGTTGGAAAAAACCTCTAAGATTATCCAATCCAACCAAAATGTCTTTTCTCAGGGCATTTTGACTAAATAATGAGCCAAGAAACCAGCCAGATAATGACTTTTCTTGAGTTTTGAGTAGTTCAGAGAAGGGCTGATAGACAGGGAGCCCAAAAAGCACATTAAGCACTTATCAGTTGGACACAGTCAGGTCAAATACTGCAGTAAAATTTTGGTTTCAAAACTGAGATGTGGGAAAAAATGATATTTAAGTGGAGTTAAGTAGTTGAATAAAACCCCAAATCAGGATGTTATTTTCACTTAGCAGATGGTTTGTTTTTTCACAATACTTCTTGCAGCCAGTTTGACAGTGTACCAGTGCAAAACTAATGCTGTCAGAGCCAACTACGTATACTGTGGCATACAACAAAGTAAGGGACTACTGTGAAAAAGTTTGCCTCAAGGCTGTATTTCTAATAGACACTAAGACCATAAGAAACAAAAATCTGAAACAAGCATTGAAGAGATTCATTCCCACAATGAAAAAAGTAAACCAAGGACAGAATTTTTGGTGCAAGCAAGGCAGAACCCAAAACACACTGCACTGAATCAAGTTTCTGGTGCTCATTAGCTTTAGTGAGTAGTTCGAGTTAGCTCTGAAATATTTCTGTGAGTTTGTTTTTCTAAATCCACCCATTGCAGGGCAGAGATAAGAGCTTTATTTACTCTTCCCTCCCTTCCCTTCTCACCATCCCCCTCATGTCCATAGGAGACCAGGCTTCATTTTTTTGGCTGTTTGCAGAATGGCTAGTTTATGGTGGTGACATTATGTCTTTTGGATTATGTGACAATGTCCCTGTCCCAAGGAGCTGTCTCCCAAGGAGTTGTGGGAACACGATACAAGTAATCACGGGAGAGATAAGGAAAGCAGTGTGACTGTGTGCAAAGGGAAAAGGAGAGAAGGAAAGCTCCCCAGGGCCCAGCAAATAAGGTTGTATATTGGTAGGACAGATGTTTATTTCTTCCCTCTCCTCTTCTTTCTCTCACATGCACACAAACACGTTCATTTAATGATTGCAGACAAACACAAGCACAGGCTTTCTTGTAGCACCAAATAGAAAGAAGAGGCTGATTATGAGGATGATATTGCTATACCTTCAGCTACAGCAAAGGGAGTACTGAGAGCTGCTGGAAATATAAATTGCTTTTTTACATCAAAGTTCTGTTATATTGAAAATATCCCACTGTGAGAATTCCTCTGTGAAAAGAAAGCAAGAGGTTGGTATTAGCTCTGGTAAACTGTAAAGAGCTGAGGCCTTCCAGAATTCGAGTGTTGAGATGGATTGCAGAGTGAGAAGGATTAAATTTAAAAAAAAAAAATTAAAAAAAAAAAGGCAAAGAAACCCACTTTCAATCTAACACATTTCAATTACTGAAATTATTTAGTATTGGACCCTAATTTATTTAAGCTTATTACTTTGACAAGAAGTTAGTGCATACCAAAAGATTTAGAGCATATAGCATTCCTCCTTTAGCAATATAGCAATTCCTCCTATAGCAATGACTTTATGTTCACTGGTATGTAATACAGGGAGGGAGCTTTCCATGCCACCTTATCACTGGGAAATCCACTAGAAAAGAATAATTTTTCAGACCTAACTCTCCACAGCAATAGTGAGATCAGCTTCTGTGTATGCATTTTGAGTCTGTAGTTAATGAGCAGAATTAATTGCATTAGTCTTGTAAAGGGCTCATCTTTCCCAACCTTGAATTCACACTTTAATGCTATTTCATGATGTGAACTCTTCTGATCTTGAATAACACCATACCCTTTTTAAAAAATTCTCCTATTATCACTCTTACTGTCAGAGAATGACTAGATGCTCAAAACAGTTTTGCCAGGGAGAAAAAATTAGGGAAGTGAGGATAAAAATAAATTATCAGTATGGGTGCTCCACTTATCTCCTCAATTATGTTCCTGTAATGAACGAGATGTTGGGATTCTGTTGAGAGCTCATAGGATTCTGTGCTCGTGGAAACTCAGACAACACTTCCTTAGGAAGCAGAGCTGAGTATCAAGGGTCAAGATAAACTGTATGGATTCAAGATAAGGAGACTACTCATCCATGGCTGGCCACCAGCTGTGAGGATTTTTCCTTGTGGCAGTGGGCTGGGGCTGAAGAGCAGGTTGACATCCAACTGGTGGGATCCCCACTTCACGTGAGCCTTTCCTCTGCCTATCCCCTCATCCTGCTTACAAGGAGACAGCAACACTACTGTGTTCTGAAGAAACAACTGGCATGGCAGATCCATCCTGATTACTCCCAGATTTCTGCCTAAGAGGAAGATTTTTGGTATTATCATACAGTAATTCAGTCTTTTGAAATTCCATTTCTTTGAGGCTAAACTGCTTTCAGCTCAAACCCTCTCTTTGAGCCTCTTTTGGAAGTTCCCCATCTAAGGAGCCCTGTCAGGCTGGATGATTATTAGATCAGAGTTCAGTGCAGTATTCTGAAAATCCAGCATGTGCTTTATTAAATCAGAGTACTTTTGCTCAGCTCTCACATTCAAGGCAAGCTGAGCCCCAGAGCTCCAGGTGAAGAGCCAGGAGAAAAACAAATTCATGACAAGTCTACGTTGGATGGAACTTTGAGCAACCTGCTCTAGTAGGTGTTCCTGCCCATAGGAGGGAGGCTGGAACTTTAAAGTACCTTCCAACCCATAGCATTCTGTGATTCTATGGTTCTATGACAAAGCAGAGCTCCTTGCTTTCCCTGGTGACCTTGCAGGACTACTAAACACCTTCTTTGTTCCAAGGAAAAGGTGTGCAGTTTTTTCAGCCAGCTGGCGACTCATTAGAGGATGGCTCCATGTGGCAGCCCCTCTGTCTCACACCGGGAGATGTGCAGGGCACTCATTCTGCTCACACCCAGACAGGGGGCAGGAGAACATGGCTGGGGGGAGCAGACTGCTGCTGCTGCTGCTGCCCCAGTGTGACACCAAGTCGTCTGCGATCCACCCAGGAAGGAGGTGCCTGCAGATGGGTGTCCCAGCACCCATCCATGTCCCCCATGGCTGCCTAGTGCTGTGCACTGCTTCACAGGTCTCATCAGCCATCTTTAGGTTAAAGATGGGATTATCTCCACATCCTTTTTTTTTAATTAGTTGCTAATTTGCTTGGTAAAAGGATATTTCAGGCTTGGGCTACAGTCAAGGTGAGACACAATTTGCTGGACATGATGATTTAAGGTCAGGAATACCCAGAGCATAGATGAACAGGGATGCAGTGAAAGAGGAATGCTGGCAGGGAGCAAGGAGGAGAGTTGAGCTGCAGCTTGGCAAAATAAAAAATAATAATAATTAAAAAAAAGGTATGGCAGGCTGCTGTCATCTAGGCCTGCAGAGCTCCCACTTCTGACAGAGCTAGCAAGGAGAAGAGCATGTTTCACAGCTGTGAAAAGCCATGTCCCTTCCATCCCACTGAAATATCAGTACATCATTTCCTTGCTGGAGCACAGAGATTTATTTCAGAGAGACAACCCAGTGTCTCACAATATAAAATATTTTGTTGAGCTATTTTTTGCATTTTATGGATTACTGAAGCAGTTAAAACCTTCACCTGAGCTCAAAACCATCTGGAAACAGAGGGAAAAAAACCCAAGCAAAGTTCCAGCTGCGTTTTATCCTTTATCTGCAAGCAAAATTTTCCAACCAAATTGAAGACATGAAAAAAGCTCATCTCACTATTGACAGTGGAAGCCTCTGGGGCATTTCAGGTTCTTTATAGCTTTCAATTAACTCAAGCAGGAAAAGTTAACAATAAAACTGTAGTATGGAAATGTTAAAAGTTCCAAACTTCACATAAAATCGAGCAGGAGAGAAATCAACAAAGTCAACACAGCAAGGCATATGGGGAACTCACATAAGCTGGCTGGTCCTGCTGCAATATTTGTTCTAACCAGATGAAGATTAGACATAAACATGCCTGGAAAAGGGGAGAGCTGAAATTTATTCATAGTTTAATCACCTAAATCACTGATCTTCATAGATATGTCCAGTGAACCTACAGTATGCTGTCAAAAGCAATTCAATATACCAAAGGCATCAACGACAGCATTGGCTGCTCTGAGGTATCAGTGAGAATCAAGGTAGACTCTTCAGGGACAGGCTGTGGCTTTATTCCTGGTGCTGGCTGGAGCACAGCTTTGCAATGGTGAAAGTAGTGATTTAGTGAGTATGCAGCTTACAAGCCACTGGGGTGTCAAGAAAAGGGGAGATTTCTGGTCTCCACAAACATCTGCTGCTCTCTTTTGGCTTGATAGGGCCCTTGCATGGTTCAGGAGTGATTCCTTATGCATGTGAAATAAAGTGATGAATGAGGTGCCTCTGACAAGTGGATAGAACTCTTCACCAAAAGAAAAGCATTCAAATTAGCAGGGAGAAAGAGGGACATAAAACACTTCCTGTCTGTATTTATGGGACGAATTAGCTGAAAATGGGTACTGGTTACCATGCAAAACCAAGTCAAGAATGCAGAGGACACTTTTTTCCAACACAAGCACAGGATTTGGAGATTAAATACAAATTTGGAAGAAACAGGGTAGCTGCAACTATGCTCTATAGAACAGTGCTCTCCACACTTTCAGATGTGCTTCATACAGATTTGTACATTGCCTTTCCTACTCAGCCAGAAACAATCCTACAGAACCTTGAAGGAACGCCGTGCCCCAGTTCACGGTGCTGGTTGACAGTGGCTGAACATGAGCCAGCACTGCCCAGGTGGCCAAGAAGGCCCATGGTGTTCTGGCCTGTATGAGCAATAGTGTGGCCAGCAGGAGCAGAGCAGGGATTGTCCCCCTGTACTCAGCACTGGTGACACCTCCTGTGTCCAGCTTTGGGCACCTAACTTCAACACAGACATTGAGATACTGGAGCATGTCCAGAGAAGGACAACTGAGGTGGTGAAGTGTCTAGAAAAGCATGTCTTATGAGGAGTGGCTGAGGGAACTGGGGTTGTTTAGTCTGGAGAAGAGAAGGCTCAAGGGGGACCTCATTGCTCTCTAAGATTACCTGAGAAGAGCTTGTAGTGAGGTGGCAGTCAGTCTGTTCTGCCATGTTTCAGGTGGAAAGAAAAGAGGAAATGGCCTTCAGTTGAGGCAAAGCCGCTTCAGATTAGAAATTAGAAAAAATCTTCACTGAAAGAGTGGTTAGCTATCAGAAGAAATTTCTCAGAGAAGTAGTAGAACTGCCACTTCTGGAAGTGTTCAAGAGGTGTCTGGATGTGGTACTTGGGGATTTGGTTTAGGGATGATTCTGGTAATTCTGGGCTTACAGTTGATGATTGCTTGCAACCTTAATGATTCTGTGGCTTGTGGGCCCATTGGAGCGGTCTGCTCCTGAATGACTGCATCCTGTGGAAAGGAGCTACACTGGAGCAGTTTGTAAAGAACTGCAGCCTGTGGGAAGGACTGACATTGGCAAAATTCATGGAGGACTGTCTCCTGTGGGAGGCACCTCATGCTGAAGAAGGGGAAAAGTGTCACAAGTCCTCCCTCTGAGGAAAAAGGAACATCAGAGACAATGTGTGTGATGTTCTTACTGTAAACTCTTCTCCCCATTGCACTGCACCCCTGATGAGAAGGAGGCAGAGAATTCTGGATTAAGTCCAGGAGAAGAGGGATAGGGAGTGAAGATATTTTTAATTGGGTTTTATTTCTCATTATTCTTTTCTTATTTAATTGGTAATAAATTAGTTTTTCCCCAAGTTGAGTCTGTTTTGCCTGTGAAAGTAATTAGTGAGCGATCCCTCTCTGTCCCTATTGATAACAAGCCTTTTAGTATATTTTCTCTCCCATGTCCAGCTTAGGAGAGGAAGATATTTAATGGCCTTGGTGGGTACCTGGCATCCACCACAACTCTTTCATGTGACTTGGGAGCAGATGGGTTGAACAAAATCTGGACAGGAACGAAAGGGTCCAGTCCCTCTATTCTCTGGGATTGGTGCTGCCAGCACTGGTGTTCCAGGAATATTCTGGGCTTTCAGACACTTTACAACAGTATTCATTTCCTTGGGTTTCCCAATAAGATAAAATACCAAGGACAAGTCAAACAGCAAAGCATGAACTATTTTATTTCTCCCCACTTTCTATTACTAAAAGAGCATGAGAAACACTTGAGGGCAGTTTGCAGAGTGCATCTACCATCCAATTTGACAAGTAGGTTAATTGGAATGAAGGAAAATGTGACCCTTGACTACAACTGCCCCTTCAGGGTATTGAGTTTAATGTTGTTGTTATTGTGTTCTATAGCATTGTGAGGCAAAACACAGTGACGGGCTCTTCTCAAGCACAGGAGCTGTTCTTAACAAATGGAGCTGCACCGAGTGACTTGGATTAAATTTGACTAAATCTTGCCTCAAGAAATCTTTCCCTAGAAAATCCTGTAGCACTCACAAATATTTTAGGAGTGACAATGCTGGGTGTCCAGCTCAGCGGAAAAGCTCATGGGGCTATAAGGGTGCAATATGATAGGCATCTTGCAAGTAGGAGAATGTGAGGATCACCTGCCACTTCTGTTGCTGGCTGTGCTTTTAAAGGAATCAGCTCAGTGACTTTGTGTGAATGCTGAAGAGGAGAAACAGCTGTCTTTGGGTTTGGGTTTTTTGTTATTTTCAAAGAGGGAGAAGAAAGCAAGAAAATATGTGCAAATTAATGTTAAAGAATGGTGGGTTTTAGTCCAATTCACTTGGATATTCTTTGTTGAATGCCAGAGAGTCTCTATGGAAATTCAGACAGGAAGAGTTGGGGTAACACACGTTCAGATTTGCCCTCGCTATAGCTTGGTGTTAAAAGCTACTGCTAACATGGAGAGTGTTTATTCTCTAAACTAGTTTCTATGGGAGTCTTCCATGGAATCAGGTTTTGAAGAATGAATTGAGTTGTGCTCGCAGCACTGGGATTTACTGCATGCTGATCTGGGAAGTATGTGGAGATACCAGCAAGCATAGAGCAGATTTTGCTGCCTGGCTGATGTTCTGTCCTTTTCTCCTTTCTCCCATGCAGCACCAGCCAGAGGAGGGCTGAGCTCTAGGAGAGGAGAATACAGAGTTGTGGGATCCTGCTGCTCAAGATCTGAGTGAGATCAACTAGCTCTTGTCATTGAGGCCTGTTCTTGGCTGTGCCTTGAAGACCACCAGGAACCAGGTCCCAGCTTTGCAAGGAGCACCCACCTGGAAATGTCCTCCTGAGGCAAAGGGTCTGGGCAAAGGCACAGCTGGAGACAAGGGCCACATGCAAGGTCATAACACCCCCAAGGAAAGCTCAGATTGAGGAAAATTGTAAGAAAGGCAGTGTTAGCAAGAGGAATAGAGAAAAAATGTGGTCTGAGGAGATCCTGAAGTCAGCTGGAATGTATATACCATCTAGATCTGGAACTGCTAGCAGGATTTTTTTTTCTAGGTAAAGGCTATTTTTATCTGGGGGATGTGAAAGGTAGTAGGGTATGAAATAAAGAAATAAAGTCTCAAGAGTAAGCCGTAGGCAAAGCTGAAAAATATGTTGCAAATAGAAATCAATCTACCTCATACCTTTTTTTCCCCTTATTGTACCTGCTATAGTAATCTTCAGCTAAAACTGGAAAAACCAATTGCTCATCCCTGCATAGGAGATACCAGGAAAAAAATGCAGAAAGGAATTCTCTCTGAAATAAGCATACTCATCAAGACCTGAGATCTGAACTTTAAGAGGGGAACATTGTTCTTGCTCCTCTCTCCTTATCCCTAAACAAAATTAACCCAAACCACAAGTTTGTATAGATCCATACACATACTAGCCATATTATTTCACCTTTTATTGAATTTGTTGCATAAATTCAGTTTTACTTGTATAACAGGCTTCACTGGGAACAGAAGTGGTACATTGCTTTGTACTATCTGAACAATAAGCAATAAAACCATAAATGTTCTTTAGAGACAAATCTCTTCTCTGGCAGAAGCGAACAGTTTCAAAACTCTTCAAAAGATGAGTTATTAAATGAGATGAAAGTATATTTCAAACTGTGGTAGAAGTTGACCCGTGACCTAGTGAACAGTGATTTTAATATTTTGAATTTTCTGAACAGGTTTTACACGTTTTTGCATTTCTTTGGGATTCATAAGCCACTCCACTGAAGAGTGCAATTGCAGGGGAATAATAGCAAAAGCACCAAGGTCTCCTAGACACTTACTGATTCTTTGAATCCTCTCTCAGACATGCCTGTCTCACATCAATGTAGGTCTTAGGAAAACAGGTGTTTGGGTTTGACACCTCCACAGAGGACAGTGAGTTTAAAAGCAGAGCTTTTCTGGTAACCTGGTCCTATTGCTGATCTGGGTTACCCCTTCTGCCCTACTGTAGCTGTTGGTTATTCCTTTCCTGGCAGCTGGTCACTCCTGGGGCCCACCAAATCAGCTCTGCTGGTGTGGCTTTGTCAGGTCACCCTCTGCACAAATGATATCACAAATGATTTGTTGAATGATCCCCTTTGCCTTTATGAAGAACAAATAAAAAAGAAAACCCAAGCCCTTTACAGTAGGATCAGGCTTTTAAATTTTAATGACATCAGAAGAATGATTAAACCAGAAGAACCAACTTGGCAGCAATGTCAGAAGGTGACTGGAATAAAATACTGAATTTAGATCACCAGTACTCCACTCAGTTTGTCTGTATGGGATCCTACATATTGTGGATACTACTCGTGAACGAGGTCTTGAACCAGTTTCTCCATGTACCTCAGCACTGGTTTGCAAGTACATCTCTGGGAGCTCTCCTGCCTCGCTGTTCCAGGAAGCAGGGAGTTTTTTGGATTGATATTTGCAGCATACAGAATGACTGCGGAAAAAAATAGATCAAAATAAGCTGACTTTTTGCTAGCACACGAGGAAAGTAGAAAGGAAAAAAATAAATAATGGTATTGTTCTTAGATAGACCTGAAAGTCATAGCATTATACAGATAAAGAATGCTTGGAAACACATTAGGACTATGATATTCCAGCTGAGACATGGAAATAACTTGTCTTGTTGATGCTCATTTTCAGACAACAGAAATGAAATCATGTCTCCAGCATGGAAAGGTCAGCCAACAAGATTTTGTTAAATTCATCAAACTGTGCTCCCCGCTGAGTAGCTGTCACTGGTGTGCACTGAAGTAGCATAGGGGCTGAGGGTGTTTTCACCCAAACAGCACAACATGGCCAGAATAGAAGCTGGAAAAAAAAAAAAAGCATTGATCTTTTTATTTCCTGTGTACTGAGAAGTAGGATTCCCTAGATGAAATTTAGCACATATCTTTCTTTCCTCCCCCATCTTTTATCTGGCAAAATAATGCTTAATGGCTTTAGAAAGAAACCAGTGTTCCAGCCAGCATCACCTGGCAGTAACAAGATGCAAGAAAGTTCTCCAAGTTTTTGTTCAATATTTTTACTGAGCAATAAAATATAAGTCAATTAAACTGTTCTGAAACCAAGAAGAAAAATTCTGTAGAAAATTGTGTAAGGAGATCCTTATATATTTTGAAACTGGTTCAAAGCTACAACTATAATTTTTGCAGCATCCACAGATTAGATGACATTCACAACAGTTTTTAATTAAATTTACTTAATTTAGATATTTATCAGCCAGAATCCACAGGCACACATTCTTCCATCTTTTTTAAAGGTTAAATGAACAATATGTATAATGAGGTCTTTAAGGGAATACAAATTGTGTCAGCCTCAAATTATCCCAAAAGCCAGTACTGTGCTGGAGGATTTGTCGAGCACTGGCAGAGGGGAAGGTGCCTCCTGCTCACTCTGCTGACACCAGAGTGCAGTGTATGACCTTCACACTGGCTGCTCCTGCTCAGGTTGGAGCCTGTGGTATGATCACAGCACAGTTATCTGGCTACAGGATCTGTTCACAGTCCCACAAACACCACTCTTACAGCTGCTTCCAGGGGTCTTAAAGATACCGTGAGGTAATGGCTGAGGATGGTTTTCTTAAAGACTCCTCAGGAGACACGGAGCTGGGACAAGACTTTCTGAAGTGTGGCAAAGTGTGGGGAGTGAAAGAGCGATGCAAGCCCAGCTGGCTGAGGAGACCTTTGGATCTCTGGAACAGCTGAAATGCTTTGCTGAGGATAGTGGGGAAGGAGAGCAAGGAAAGCAATGTCTCTCTTTATCGCCAAGATGAGCACCCATACCCTCCTTCCTTTACATTAGAGCTGCACTCTGCACCTGCACTGACCCTGCTATTCAGCATGGCACCACTGCACCTTTCAGAAAGTGTTTGGTGAAGCGTGTCTTGGAAAGAACATTATCACAAGCCAGCACGAAGCAGAATGAAATGCACTATGAAAAGGGCAATTACAGTGAAACTACATATGAGAGTTGCAGATGGACGCAATATGTAGTTGAATGACTAACAAGGAAACACAGTAGATGGCCTCCTAACAGCACATGGACCATATGGTACAGCAAAACTTGGGGAATCGTTCTCATCAACGTGGCAGTTTTATAAACGCCAAGGTAAAAAAAACCAAAAGACCACAAGCTCTTTTGAAAATCTCAGTGAGTATCTCATCTCAAACTGACAGATTTCTTCAAAGCTAGCCTTATGGGTTCAGATAATTCAGTGCTGAATGTGCTGACAATAAGATAGGACAGAAGACTCCAGTGAAAGTCCACACAAGATGGGACAGCTCTCTTAAATTCAGCATCACTGAATTCACTAAATCTGGCATCAAAGATGATGGTCAAGCTATCTTCACATTAGTCTTTACTTCTTCAAACAATTTGTTGGTAATAAATTGCATCTAAAAACACAGAATACTTAACTATCCCACATGCTAAAAATAATCACCCCTGATTGTTCCTATGTATTGCAATTGGGTAGGAATGGTCTTCACCATGGATAACTTATGTACCAGTTGTTGTAAAAAAATACTCAGATAATCTGGATTGTCCGATACTGGGAAAAATGGACCTGAGCACAGAGGAATTAGAGGCAGAGAGTGACTGGGGAAAAAGGAACTCAGTGGTGTATTTCCTTTAGCATTATCCCCTTAGCATCATCACTGTAATTACTAGTAGTAGTTGGAGTAGGAGTAGTAGGAGTAGGAGTAGTAGTAGTAGTAGTAGTGTTAAATATCAAGTGGTGGTTGATGATCTGGTGCTTTATCTGGGTCCTCCAGCACAAAACATCTTCAGAGATGCTCAGTTGCCCATTTGATTCAGGCATTATCATCTGATTTGGGCTTGCTAAATAATTAGTTTTGGTTCTGACCATATGCCTCCCAGAGTCTTTGCAAGTTACTGTGTGACAGTGGACATCTCAGGTTGTATTGGTAGCTTCTTGCCAAAAAAGGGGATTAAAAGATAAAAATGGTATCCATGTGATGGGTTAAGCAACAGTACCAAGCATTTAGTGCTTGCTTGGTTCGTCACTTGTCTTTGACAGTGTCAAAACCACTGCTCTGAAGTCTGAGGTCCGGAGCTCATTGTGTTTGTCTTATTTGATACTGATTATCTTAAACAATCTGACAAGACACTGGGAAATGGAAACATGACATTTATTATTCCGCAGAATGAAGGATTTTATGTTCTAGTGTATTTTTGGCAAAATAGAGCAAGGATTTAGCAGACAGCTCTTAAGCAATATGCTAACTTATTTCTTTCTGTCCAAACCGTAAGCTATATGACAGCTGCCTTTCTAATGAGAAAAATGCAGTAATCATCACTTGCATGTAGTGGTTGGCAACATTTGTTTGAATTTCTGGTGAGCATAACTCTCTGATCTGTTTTTCTTGTGGTAGTTTACATACAGTTTTTAAAGTTTGCATTGTTAGTCATACCTATATTTAGAACTTTCATTAGCGATGACTCAAGAGAGGCAGAAAAAAAGTAAAGAGAAAAAAATATGACTGTAAAGCTCAGTAGTGATGAGAAAAAAAAATGATGTCCTGAATTTCATTCTGTGGCAATGTGCGTGTTGAATTCAAATTGGAATCAATTTAAGCAGTCAAAAATGTTTTAAAAATAATTTACAGTGCAGAGAAACTAATTTATAAGCTGATTTTTACACATTGACTTTTGCTTTAATTGCTGTAAGTGCTTTCTTTCCCTGATTAAAAAGGTGCTAAGGGTAGCTTAAGGCAAATGTATTCAGTTATTTACTTTAAGTAAAGAGCTCTGATTGCAGTTGCCAGGTAGATGGGCGGATGGGGAATATTGGTTTAACTTTTCATCAAAGAAGGGACAGTAAATCAAAGAATCATAGAATAAAATCATAGAATCCTGTTGGCATAGAAAGACCAGGAATCTTCATGCTGACTGGGACCTTTGCCATTGCAATCCCAAATAGCAGAGTAACATTTCAGTTTGAATGATTCGATTAGTATGGATTTGCATGGTGGTGGCAAAGGAACTGCAGGCAGCAAGGCATGGCCAGATTTGGTTGGCCTGAGCCCCAGTTCATTGGGTGAAATCGAGTGCCCCTTATAGAAAACTTTCTGTATTCATTTTTTGCCTTCCATTGCCTGGGTAGAACAGCACCCATGTCCTCCGGCATGATGTCTCCCCGCAGTATCACTGTCAACAGCTGTGACCCTGCACTAATAAGAAAAACATGGGTGGCTTAAGAAGAAGTTGCAAAGATCCCTGTCACAGATTCACAGTCTTCATGCAGCCATCTGGATCTTTCATCTTCTGTGGTATTTCACATTAATAAAGCGTACAGAGTAGACTTTTGTGCAGAAACAAGTGAATAAAAAATACCGTGAAAAGACAGGAACAAGCAAGAAGAAGAAAGAAAAATACTGTGAAAAATACTATGTTTTCATCATCCGTATCATAGATAAATGTAGTTAGTATGTGGATTGTGTAAGAGATCAGCCTAGTTCTGCTGTCATCTTTCTTCCAGTTCAGCCTTTTGACTTATCCTTTAAAGGTGAAAATGCAAAGTTTTGGCTAATTTCCTAAAAAGGACTTCTACGTTATTTTAAGGGTGAGATGCTGCCCAGAATTAATTCAGTCAGTTGGATACTGCAGGGTCACTCCTAGACATATTTCACAAGAAAAGATTAATTTATAGTTGGTGTAAATTAGTGCAGCTTGAGTAGAGTCAATTGAATTACTCTTGCTCAGTTCAGGCCTTGTAGTCAGATTGCCTCTGGAATATGAAGTATATCTTGCCTACTATCAGATGAGAAGCTAATTTAATCTTTCTAAATAACAGAAAAGAGGGGCCTAGCTTTCCTTTCATAAGGTAAGAGAAACAAACATGCATTTTATAGGAGCACTGAGGAACATTTAAATGAAAAAAAACCCCAATCCTGCAGAAAATGTTATGTCACTGATATAAGGGCAAAAAGGCATCTGCTCAGAGAGCTGACAACCAGGAGCAGGTAAGGAGGTAGTGGTCAGCTGAAGGGCAGCAATATTTGCCACTGGGCTTCAGTCACAGAGAAGAGATACAACAGGGGCCTTTGACTTCTCTCTCAACAGAGAACTTCCAAGCGCAGGAAGAGGGAGTTCAGCAGATCCCTGACATGCTTCCATGGGCTGGTGCACAGCGGTGCCAGACCCAGTTTCCTTGTTTTAAACCAGAAAAGTGGTTTTAGAAGTACACTCTCCCAGCCTGATTGGTGATTTGCCCATGCAGCTAATTCAGTTTTCAACTCTTCTCACAGCAAAGGATGTTGAGTAGACTTGCAAAAATTCAGTTTATATGGGGCATTTGAAAATTATCCTCTGCTAATTTACTGAAACATCTCTGTAGCACATGTATCAAAGCACCTGGAGATAGGAGTAGCTATTGTCCATTTACCAATCAGGAAATTCATCATTAAAGGGGAACCAAAAGCTTACATACATGTATGCCCAAAATTCCATACACATAACAATGATGCATAGGTGGAAAATCCCAGCTTTAGATGTATTTTGCTATTTTAGTTGAAAATTAATATTCTAGAGTACATGATTATACTTTCCAGAATATTTTCCTGATCATCTCAGATTTCCTTAAAGTTAGGCTTTACTGTAATATCAGAGATACACACCAAGTGCTCTTCAGGAGGACTATGGGGCAGTAACACAGATGGAAAATATTTTCCCTCATATTAAGTATAATGTTGCCTGGAGATTATGTCTTATTTCTGATTTTTAATGTTTATTTCTCTGAGACAAATGAGTGGAAAACGAAATAGCTGCGCATTATAATTTAGTACATAACTTCATTAAAAAAAAGGAGCATTTGCCTGTATTCTGAAAAGCCTTAAAGACTACCCCATATGGCGCCTTTGCCAGAAGATGGTACACAAAATAAAAACACAAAGAGAAGAAGATACTAGAAATTATTTCCTAACAACTAACTCATCTGTAGGAACCACAGTGTGGGCCAAAGTAGTTCTCTGTTTTGTTCATGAAGAAAAATCTTGCTATTGTTAATTAGATCCAAATGCCTGTGTTTTGATATGTTGCATTGCTATTTAACAAAGGAAGGAGTTTTGTGGAATCTCCTCCCAAATAAATAATTCTGACCAGTAACTTAATGCCAATATCAAAGTTGCTTCAAAAAGCCTATGGTCAGAAGTATTCATTTCTTGGGAAGACACTCTAGGGTGTTGCCAATGTTGATGAATTTCAGATTTTGATTCTGAGATCCAAGCACTGACAAATAAAATAGGTAACAGCTGTCTGTGTAAATATGCAGACTACTACCACCATTCATTTGTTTCTTCGAGGTGGAAGTATTTTTCCAGTAAGTTTCAAAAATCTCTTTAAAATACAGTTCCACTGAGAAAAAAAAAATTAGTTCTGTGCTGATATGCTGGAGTCTCTGCCATCACAATGACAAGCAGCTCAAATGTGCTCTCTGTACTGGCAGAAGAACAAGGTTTCTGACTGCCAGCGTGGACAGGGAGGGAGCTGGGGGCAGTGGGAGGTTGCCTGGGCCACCCCTGGGGTTAGTGGCACATGTGACAGATGTGAAATGTACTTTTTCCCCAGCATAAAGAAACAAGAAGCATTTCTCCATTCATTTTTTAGCAACTTCTCTGATTTTTGTGATTGTGTTTCTGTTTCACGCTGTTTCCATGCAACACAGGATTCAACAACCTAGCAAGATGTTGCTATCAAAAAGCCAGCCCCTTTTTCTGCAAAATCACTGGATCAAAGTCTTTTGCTCAGCTATTAGCAACTGGCTATTTTTTTAACAGACATTAAGAAATGTCTCCTCCTTTTGAAGGACCTCCTTCTCATCTAGGGATTTTCTAAAAATATTCCTGTTTACCGCTGTTTCTAATTCATATAGTCTGATTTAACCAATATATTGTGTCAAAATGTCACCTTTCACTGGAATAAAGAGGGTGGAAACTCAATCCCTGTTTGATTGAGGATACGCTCCCTCAGGTTGTCTGAGCGTATCCTCTCAGTAACATGGAGAAGATCCCCACCACAGAAAATCATGTGAAACATCAGCAGTGCTCCCCCTGCTAGGCTTGCAGAGTCCATTTTGTCTCCAACTGGCAAGATCCTCTCAGAGTACACACCAATATGTGACAGAATACCAAAAATGGACTTAAAAGCCACAAGAGTAAAGTGTCCCCCAGGAAAAAAAAAAAAAAAAATTAATAGTCTCCCAGGAGACAGAAAGACATATCACACCTCAAGAGAAACTCAATATTTAAAGAGGCTGTGTCAACCTGCAGGGGCTCCTGAGCGCCTGCTCCTCCTAAAGATGCCCCTAGGACTAGAGATTCTTTTCTCTTTTCTTTGAAAAAGAAGAAATTAAACCCTGACTCGGCTATGAAGTGGAAGCCTGGGATGCCTCGCCGTGACTCCTGCCCCTCCTGCATTCCCTGCAGCCTGGTGGTGTAGCCCCCTTGCAGGACTGTGCTGGGTGCCAGGTGTCAGGAGGGGCAGTGGGGTGGGCTGGACACCCATGACGGGTGGCAGCAGCCAGGGCTGCCACACAGAGGTGCACAACAGACACGCTGGCTCAGGGGGTCCTGTGTCACCAGACACCTCAGGAGGCAGGGGCTCGCCAGCGGTGTCTCCTCCTGCTGTCGAGAGCGCCATTTAGCAGGGAAGTGCAGGAGGGAACTGTGAGGGTTTGGCACCGTGGCCATGAACATGTGCACAAATCTCATCCTCTGCTTCCTAGCTCCAGGGTTCCCTGCATAAGAAGGAGGTGTATCTCTTGGAGAGAGTCCAGAGGAGGACCAAAAAGATGATCAGAGGGCTGGAGCACTTCTTCTACCAAGAAAAGGCTGAAAGATTTGCAGCTGTTTAGCCTCGAGAAGAGAAGGGTGCAGAGGGACTTTATACACCTTCCAGCACCTCAAGAGGCCTGCAAGAGAGCTGAAGAAGTACTTTGTACAAGGGCACGTAATGATAGGACAAGGGAGAATGGCTTTAAATTCCAAGAGGGTAGGTTTGGACTGGATAGTAGGAAGACATTTTTTACTGTGAGGCTGGTAGGACACTGGAACAGGCTTCCCAGAGAAGCTGTGGTTACCTCATCCCTGAAAGTGTTCAAGGCCATTTTGGGTGGGGCTTTGAGCAACCTGGTCTAGTGGAAGGTGCCACCACCCGTGGCAGGGGGGCTGTCACTAAATAATCTGTAAATTTCCTTCTGACCCACACAGCTCTGCGATTCTAACTCATCCCCTCAGCTGAGAAGCTGTGGGGTGGGAGGCCCAGAAACAGCACTGCTGGGCACCAATAAAGTAGCTCTGCATCTGCTTTCCATTAACCATGTCAGATATAAGCTGGCAAGCAGGGGGATGAGAAATTGGGATTTATATGTTAGCCAGCTCCAGCATGCAGTTACCCTGTGTTGTAATTAGCATTTCTCTTTAAAACCTTTCCAGGCTCTGCTGGGGCAGAAGGCGAGCCACTGTGCTGCAGCATGCAGTTGCTGGGGTGGTTTTGGCATGTATCATGTCCCAGAGATGAGGTTTGTGGGAAACTCCCTTAAAAATCCTGGGTTTTAACTCAACAGAGCTGACATTTCAGACCACTAAAGAAAGGTTCTGCTGCCACTGCTCACATACTGGCACAACCATGCTCTATGCAGTTAGGACAGCATTCCCCACTTGTGCTCTGAGACAGGGTTCCTGTCTGAGCACATAATCTTTACTCAGTGCCTGGCACAGCTGAATCAAACTGCAATCATGTCTTCCCACTGCATCTCCACAGGTTGATAGCCACAGACTCTGATTTCTCATGCAACGAGGCATTGCTAATAAGGATGACTTTCTTCTCTTTAGCTTAATAAAAAAATATGCTCCCTCCAAAAATGAGATTGAAAGAAGGCAAATTCTAGGGAAGAAGAAAGAATTCCCAAATTGGATTTCAGTATCTTCATAGGAAAAACACCAAACTAAACCCAACAACAAAAAATATTATCTAAAATCCAGGTAATTAAAAACTGCCATTAAAGTATTTTGAAGGGTGCTTATTTCTCTTGGAGTTGAACTCTCTGCACTAAATCAAGAGGATAGTATCTCCCATTCTTCCAAATTACTATCCTTTTGGCATGTGTTACCATGAATCCAGGACCAGGCTAATTAAAATTGTTTTGTTGCAAATGACAGTGCATCTTCTTTCACGAAAGAGTTCAAACTGCAGCCTTCCTCTTGATCTGCTGTGAGATTTTTTTAATCTCTAAATTAGAAGAAAAGCATATGCCCTTTTAATGCCTATAAGAATTTGAGCTCATTAATGCAAAAAAAAAAAAAAAAAAAAAAAAAAAAAAAAAAAAAAAAAAAAAAAA
>VWZN01000250.1:641450-696400 GCA_013396955.1 Regulus satrapa | reverse complement strand
AAAAGAAAAGAAAAGAAGAAGAAGAAAAAAAGAAAAAAAAGCAGGATCTCTATTATAGCTGTTCTTTAATTATGGAACAGCATGTGTGAGAAGACTCTTTACTCACAACCATGTCCTCAATTCTATTACACATTTTAGCAGCAAATACATGAAAAAAAAACCCAACCCAGCAATAGACTGTGGAAATTGTCCAGAGCCCTGCTCTCCTAGGGAAAAGATGCCAATGGTATTTTTGTACTGCTACTCTTCAGCAGCCTCTTTGCACTTTCCTCTGGGTTACATGCACAGCGTGACTCACTGCCTGATGGTTTCATTGAAACAGAAAAATATAGACACAGTAATGATTACATTCAATCATAAACGACAATCAATACAGCAGAGTTTAAATGTTCTGCACCCCAGCAAGCCACTACAGGGTCCCCCCCCTGCCCCACCCCATGCTATTCCCTGGGGAAATGACTTTTCATTTCCAAAAGATAACAGTTGTTCCCAGTGTTCTAGCAGATGTAGTTGAGTCTCTCAGAATGAAATATGTAGGTCAGAGCAGGAGGCATTCATTGTTTTCTTTGATGTACCTTCACATCAGCCCTCCTTTGGATGGAAAATCCGCTTCATGATACTTACTGACTGCCTCACAGGAGTCTCACTGGAGACAGCAATCCTCCCAGGTTCACCCGGGGCCACGGTGTTCAGACCATAGACTCTGTGGCCTTTTACTTATGGACATCAGGATATAAATCTCACATTACTCCTTGAATGAAGACAATTATCTCAAATAAATCTTTGTTTGTGTACATCACATCACCAATGTAGAGTTTGGCGAACTCGGAGGCTCTGATGAGAAACAGCTCTCAGGAGATCTAGCGAGACTGAAAATGGGATGGGGAGGGGAAAGGATGAGGGAAACACAGGCAGGTTAGGATACCTGGAGAGAGCCTTTCCAGAAAAAGTAATAAACATAACTTTTGGTCTTTAGAGACACTGTGTGTCCTTGTGCCAATCAGAGTTCTCTAAGCAAAATACCCTGTCTTCAATAACAGTCAAAAGCTGGTTTGGTGTTAAGCATTACTTGGTCTTCGGCAGTATCTTCAAAGGAGAGATGCTCAAAGGAGTCACTTCTACCCTATAGTTCTGATCTTCTAAAAAAACCAGACTGCAGTATCTCCCATCACAAGTCAGGGGACATCCCAGCAAACTCAAATTCCCATTTGCTTAATAAGCACCTTGCACTAGGAGGCAAGAAAAACAAAACAAAACAAAACAAAAAAACCCCAACAAAAAAAACCCAACCTTTTCCTTTCAGCAATGATAACTGCTGAAAGATGAAAAATAACTCCCAGAAGGCCAGTAAAAAAATTGAATCATGCTAACAAACCCTAAATAAAGAGTGTAATTCCAACATGTCCTCTGCTATGCTTGAGATGAGCAGTAAGTGACAGATGAATAAATCAAACCCCTGGAGTTTCATCATAAGTATCAGGTTAAAAGTGATATCATCTCACTTTTGCTATTTATACTTCTTTTTTCTTCCTCAAATCTTGGAGATGTTGGATTCTATGCCATTCACCTTAGACTTGGAAAAGGACTAGTGGAAGGAAGAGTGCAACTTTCTGAAAAACAGCTTATCTTCTTTTTTTTTGGTGATATATCAATGTTCCTGGTTTCATCTTACTGCCTGTCTCCCTTTCTTCCTCTCCCCCCTCCCTGTTTCCTCCTCCCACTCGTTAGTCTGTTCAGCACCTTCAGTGAGTCACTCAGAGCAGGCTGACAAGGGAAGTGAAGTTCGACTTCATGTAAAGTTCCTGCAGATCCTTTGTGCTGTGTGGTTTGTTGGGCACTGCCCTGGTTCCTTCTCCCTCCTCTGAACCTGGGCTGGGACGGACCTTCACTTCTGAGGATGCACATTTGGGATCACAAGTCCTCTGCTGCACCTGAAAATATGTGTTGTAGGCATTCCTGTCAGTCACAGAGCTCACACAGGAGACTGCAGGTGAAATCCAGAATTCACACCCCTCACTGAAAGGCTGCAAGCCCAGACCTTAAATTATATCATGCTAATTTAAGCCAAAGGCAAGGAAGGAGTAGTCCCAGTACTGGCTCTGTCTCCTGTCTCTCCCCACCACTGAATATGTCGCCCTTAAAATTCCTAAAATGGATTTTGCTTTATCACATGAAGTGTCAGCAGAGGCCACAATATTTAGGTCACAATAGCTTACTGTACAACAATTCCTGAAGCAAGGAGTGAGAGCTGTATTCTTTGACCCTATTTCAGCAACGTCTATAAGTATGTGTCTAACCTCAAGCACACAGCAGTTCTATTAGTTAAAAAGCACATTCCTCAATCAGATTTTAGTGTGTGACGCAGATCAGTATTTTAACTGTTGGGCTAAGATTTTGTGATGTCTCAGCAATAGCTGCCTGGCCCCAGGAGAGGTACTGTTAGCAGTCTGGTAGTGAGGCACTCGACTCTGGCAGTGCGAAGGGTAACTGAGGCATAAACGCTCTCCAGAAACCTTCTTTGTTAAAGACAGAGTTGCTGAGACACTAATGATGATCCAGAGACCCCTCCTCTATAGCTCAGGGGCCTGATTCTTAACCCACCCTTATTCACCTTGCAGTACCTGGACTATGCAGCCCCCCTTCCCTGAAAGGCACTGACAAGTCCTGGTGCTGCCATGTACATTTGAACAAGACTGTGATGACCTTGTGTTCATATAAAACCCAGGACTTTATGCCTTCTCCAGTCAGAGGAACTGGTGGGGTGAGCTGAACAGGTAACCAGAGAATGGGCATTGCAGGCACAGCTGCTCTCCAGCATCTTCTAGAAGCTGGGGAGGTGCAGTTGATTGGTTATTACTCTCAGCTGGGACGTTCTTGATCTTTGCAGCCCTCATGCTTTTTTTCATGCAGCAGTTACCAGGAGAAATCAGAAACATCCTTAAACTGGGTCTGGGACCTTCTTTCTGCCTGCCCCTTTCTAATACACAAGAGTCACCCAGCACAGCACGGTCCTACTGTGTTTGCTCTGCTTCCTCTTCAGCGTGGTGGTAAGCCCATGTACTGGAGTTGCTGGATTCAAACTTTTTTTTCCTGGAGGTTTTTTTCCTGGGGACTTTCTCTGGATGTTTGTGCAGGTGTGTCCCTCACCGCTACAGCTCTTCAAGTTGAACTTCATGTACGTGCTGTGGGCTTGGGTACCTGCTGGACCCCTTGGGTGTCAGGGGGTGTCCTATGCAAGCAGCAGAGCCAGGTCACAGCAGCTGCTGCCCAGAGAGGTCCCAGGCCAGCCAGGAGTGTCTGCTGAGATTTGGGTGCTTTCTGAATGGATGCCTGAATTATGCCTTAGTCTCAACACACAGACAGTAAGGAAGTGATTTAGATCTTGCCTTTAGCACTCAACTCTTAAATAAATCTAACTCTATTCCGGCTGTTGCAGAAATGGCAGTAAATCCTCCTTGCACTTTTCGCACTTTTACAAGTCCTATAGATGCAGCTATTAACAAGGCTTAGAAAACTATTAAATATGCTCCATTTTCTGAAACCAGGGAAAAGTCTGGCTTGTTACAAGAAGTCTGGGATTGATTACTGCTTGCTCTTTTATGTACATTTAAGTATTAGGTCAGTTCTTAAAGATGCATAAATTACTGAAACCAAACTGTTGAGTTAATAAGATTGATATTTGCAAACCCTTATGGTTCCATTTTAAGTTCCCATGGTATTAATGCCAGCAGAATAACTTACTGCAACTGAAATGCACCACATTTGGGGCTAAATTATGCTAAAATAGGTCAAGCAGCAGTGAAGGCAGTTATTTTGACTGAACTAGGGTTAACAAGATGCATGTAACAAATGCCTCAGGAGAACAATCACATGCACTCGCTGCACATGATACCACAGCAGGATACCCATAGCTTCAGGTTCCAGCTAAATGGCATCATGGTGTGCTCTTTCGGGCAAGAAAATAGTTTTACAATTGTTTGAATATGATCCCTTCAGTTTACGTGATGTAACCTGACAGTTTAAAGGGTCCCACAAGTACGTTTCCACGGAAGCCAACACAACTTCTACATACTCAACTAGGCTGTTTTTAACATAAAGCAGAGGGAGAGCAAAGAAGTAATTAATGAATGAGCTGATACTTTCTGAGACTCCTGGCATGACAGCATGCCCAGCTGCCTTTCCACTTGTTTTTGAAGAAAGAAAAAAAGAAAGAAAGAAGTCAGGAGGCACAAATTACCCTGAGGTATTAAAATTGGACTGAAGCTGAAGTAGAGCATCTGAACATCCTTGGAATTTTAGGTAAAAGTAAAGAAATATGCTTCCAGATTTAGCCTTCTTTGTAAGAGAACAAAACAAAGCAAAAAACTTTTCCCTCAATGTCTTTGATTTTTTTAGCAGCTCCATACATCCCTTAGGAAATGATATGTAATTTTTATCTCCATTGTCCTGCCTTGCCTTCCTTTCCTTTCCCTTTCCCCCCCTTTTTCCTTTCTTTTCAAAAAGCCTCTATTATGAATTACAGCACTTGACTTTTGAACACTTCCATCACAGCTGTATGCTAGGGAACTAATACCTTACAGTGAACAAATGAAGCAGAGGAAAACATACAGACATATTGATTGAGCCAGCTCTCACCAAGCACCTGGGCCCAAACATCTACACATAGACACTTGGTGCATAAAGCATTGCTACTTCTAATATTCCAGATCCGTATCATTTTTCAGGAGTACAGAACACACAGCATAGTAAATTTAGGAATATTTATGAATATGTGTTACATTTTGCTTTTTCAAGGGCACAGGATATTTTCTGTAAAGCTGCTTGATCATATTGAGTGATAAAAATGTTTTAGAATTCCCAGTCATTACATTCTTATGAGAAATTTAAAATTTAGTATTTAGCTGAATAGAGCAAAAGGAGACAGAGAGGTAACAAACATGTACTCTAGAAAGTCACTTGAAGAAACAAATTCTGTACAGAAATAAACTTCTTACTGTAACAAACCCACCATTTTAGTCTATTTTATCTATTGAAAGTTTCTATAGTATTTTCACATCTGCTTGAACTGCATTTGAGCCAATGTAGAGAGAGTGCAAAAGAGACATTGATGAACAGTCATCTCACCTCCAACTTTTGGTGGTATATAGAACTTGTAAAATACAGCACACCTCTTTTCCAAACAGAAATGCTGATTTAACAAGACCAATAATAATGTTCTCTAGGGTTCTATTACTTTATCAAATCTGTTTAGAGATGACAACTAATTTCGTTTTTTTCCTTGGCACTACAGGAAGCTCAATTTCAGTACTGCTATTTTTACCTTTATTTCAAAATAGAACATTGAAATACTTTGATTACTTGAAATGCTTTTTACTAGATGACATGTAAAAAATTACTTCTTATCAGTGTTTTAATCTTGTACTAACAAGGCTACATCCAAGTGGAATAGATGGTTAAATTTGTTAGGAAAAAATCCTGTATTATTGACCTGCACAAAAAAATTGGGAAATTCCCATTTCATCTTCAGCTGTGATGCATGTTGACATTTCAGCATTTCAGATAAGAAGGAAACTCTAGGTTTTGGACACTGGAAATTCAGGGGGATTTACTATCTGTCACAGCTTTAATTAATTTTATTGCTGATACTGGTGTGGAATGAAGATTTTAATATTATCTTTTCATTTCAGTAATTGGGTCTAGCAGAAAGACCTTTTTCTTTCTGTTTGGAAGCTATTTTAGTCTGCCTTTGTCAAACCAAACTGGATTCACCTACCTTGAGACACATTTCCCTTTACCACAAATGAAATGTGCAAATTATCTATGATAATTAGATTTGACCCAGTTACTGGATTTGGGAACATCTTTCTATCTTGCCTGGAGCTGAGCATCCCTACAGAAAGCAAATCTTATGGTTAAGACAGGGTATAATCAGGGTTAAAAACCTTTCATCAGAGGCACAGAAAGAGATGTAAGTGAACTAGCACTATTCCATTGCCTGACATCGTCTGTTATTTTCTTCTGTGCAGCGAATTATTCATTGCTAATGATTTAGAGTTCTCTGGCTTATCTACATGATGACAGCTCCTCTCCCCTCCTGCCACGAACACACCCTACCACTACACCAACACTTATGACAAATAGTGATGTCACATCCTTGAACTTATTTTAAAAGTATCAGCTACGAATCAAATGCTTCAACTAATCCTCTCTTATCCATCTTACAACTTCAATAAGTCGTGGGGTATCAATGGCTGAGCATTACCACCTTTGCTTAGAGATAAGCCCTATATACACAGAAGTATAACAACACCCGATGGGAAGCACACGCCCGACAAAACCCCCATACCAAGATTACATTGTGCTAAGAAATTCCATTTGTTGGCTGGCTGGCTCCAGAAATGTTATTTATCCCTTTTGAGCTCCCAAGTTAAAATGCAGGAGCTTATCTGCTCGAAGCATAATCTTGTACTGAACCAGCAAGACATTTAGATTCTGTTGAACTCTCCGTGAGTTGCCATCGTGTTCTTAGCACAGACTTTGGGATTAGCTGACATCTGCTCCCTGAACTTGTTTTTTTGGCGTGTTTCTGGTCAATAGAGGAAAG
This sequence comes from Regulus satrapa, assembly GCA_013396955.1. Taxonomy (NCBI): domain Eukaryota; kingdom Metazoa; phylum Chordata; class Aves; order Passeriformes; family Regulidae; genus Regulus; species Regulus satrapa. Next base: position 689,796 of record VWZN01000250.1, on the reverse strand, counting down.
AAGTGAAACATTTCCATGCAACACTGAATAAGGAAAAAAATGCATTTTCTTTTGGTGATGTATTCTCTTGGAGTTGCTGCAAAATAAAAGGATTCTGTCCAAAACTTGCAACAGTAATGGCTATTAGTAGAAATTCCTGGTTAGGGGCAGCCTTGTGATAAAATATAAATAGCAATAAAAATAATTAATATTTATTTCCCTGTCGGGAGATCCATCCTGCACTCCTCTAAGGGGCTCAATGCCATCCTTTCATAACCCTCAAGTGGAAATGGGAGCACTCTCATAGAATCATAGAACATCCTGAATTGGAAGGAACCCACAAGGGTAATCTGTGTCCAGCTCCTTGTCCAGCAGAGAACCATCCCCAAGGTGTCTCTGAGAGCATTCTCCAAACACTTCTCTAACTCTGTCAGACTTTGTGCTATGACCACTTCCCTGGGGAGCTGTTCCAGTGCCCAACCTCCTCTGGGTGAAAAACCTTTTTCTAACATCTGACCTAAAACTCTCCTGTCACAGCGTCATGCTGTTCTCTCATTTTCTGCCACTGATCACCAGAGAGATCCATACCTGGGCTTGTAGACCCTGATGAGGTCTCCCCTCTGTCTCCTCCAGGCTGAGTAAGCCAAGGGACCTCAGACACTCTTCATGTGGTTTCCCCTCAAGGCCCTTCACCGTATTTGCAGTTCTCCTTTGGACACTTTTGAACAGTTTTATTACTTTCTTCTACTGTGGCACCCAGAATTGCCCCCAGCACTTGAGGTGAGGCCGCCCCAGCTCAGAGCAGAGCAGGACAATCCCCTCCCTTGCCTGGCTTCCCATGCTGGGCTTGATGTCCCCAGAACAGGCTTGGCCCTCTTGGCTGCCAGGGCACTTGCTGACTTATCTTCAACTTGCCAAAGGACTCCCACGGGCCTTTCCAGGGGGTTGCTCTCCAGCCTCCTGTCCCCTAGTCTGGCTGTGCATCCAGGGTTACCCCATCCCAGGAGCAGAATCTGGCAAGTTTGTCCTTGTTAAATTTCAGGTGGCTGCTGATTGCCCAGCCCTCTAATTTGTGGAGGTGTCTCTGCAGGGCCTCTTTGCCTCGGAGGGAGTCAGCTGCTCCACCCAATTCAGTACCACAGGAAAGCTTACTTGGTGTCCCTGCCAGTCCTGCGCCCAGGTCCTTTATGGAGATGTTGAAGAGCAGAGGGTGCAAGACAGAGCCCTGTGGAACCCGACTAGTGACAGATTACCAGCTAAATGTCATTTCACTGTAATCCTTTGCACCTGACCAGTGAGCCACTTCACCCAACTCCTCTCAATCTACAGCTCCCAGGGGTAAAAATGTGGTTTTGCCAACAGACTTTGTATCAAAGGTTTGTATACTGACATACCACCCTGGCTACCCCTTCTCTGGTGTGGACTGGACCTGACCCTAGAGCAGGCTAAAGTAGAGTGTTTACCCTTTTACTCGACTTTACAATCAAAAGAGTGAAATAACTCATCTGGATTGAAAAAGTGCTGTTTAGCCTGAAGAAGAGGGGAAAAAAAGCAGCTCCTCCAGGCTGGGGAGGATGGGATAGGGCTGGAAATCTGAGACCATCCTATTTGTTTATCCACCTTTTACACCAGATGCTTTGAATTTGTATATTCTCAAAAGCACCTTTTCAGGCTAAAACTCCACTCTGAGGCTGTTGAATTAAATAAGCCTCTCAATACTTTTGCATTTATGATTTATGAGGGCAGTTAAACCCTTGTAAAAACTAAAGACTGAATGAGAGAATCTGTAAAGAGGCAGGACCAATGAACTGAGTTTATGATTAAGTGGCAGAAATCTCCTGAAGCCTAATTCCACTTCTGAATTAACATGCCACTTGACCTGGGGCAAGCTTTTTACCTTATTAAATTTTCTTTCATCTGTGGATAAAATTTGTAACACTAAATATGCCAGGAAGTAAGGACACATTCACATGTGTTTAAAATATTTTGAAAATCAAGACCAGATTTTATGTATATCATATAAATACTTCAGTTCTTTAGACAGTGTTTGAAGAATCACAGATTATTATGGGATTATTATTATTATTAGATGTCATGGTACCACACTACCACAAATGAGGCTGAGATGGCAGCATGGAACTCCTTTTTGGTTACCTGACATCTTTACAATCAAATGAAAATACCACAGGCTGATTCATTTACTCTTGAGAAGGATTAATGCAGGAACAACCGTGTCTTTATGTATTAAATCAGATTTGAGTTGGTAGGGTCTGAAAACTCTGTGGTCACTAGTTCTATTCCTGGTTTTAGGAAGCTGGAAAAAAAATACATTAATTAACCAGATTTTTTCCCCTTAAAACTTCCTTTGAGGATGGATTCTTGGAAATTAAGTAAATGGAGCAAGAATGCTGAAGATGTGTGTTTTTTCCATAAGCAATCAGAATGTAAGCCACAAATGAGGCCGACTCTCCAGCTAGCCAAGACTTTTCTTGGGAACTCCTGTTTTTCCCTAATCTCCCAGAGCAGTAACAAGCCATGCCACCCAGGTGCTGATTAATAGTGTTAGAGTCAGCACCAGCTCACTTCTAGCCAGCTGTCTGAAATGCTTGGGCTGCTCCCCTGAACTGCTTGCTGGCTGCTGCAAAACACAACCCAAGCCCCAGGATTAAGCAATAGCCCAAGCCCCTGTCCCACTGTCTCGGAACTCTTATATTTACATGACTGCTTACAAAAGCACGGGACAGTTCTGCTGGTTGGCACTCTGTGAACTTCTATTTTTTAGCATCAGTCTCCAGATAGGGAGAGATGACAGAGATGATGGAAGTTCATGCTTAAACACAGCAGAAAAATTTATCTTTGCTTACAATGGTTTTTAAAAGCTTTCTAGCTAATAACAGTGCAAAAAGCTTATGACATCTGCTTAAGTGAATCAGCAAAGATGAATGTATTCTCTGCTTTGAACAATGCTCACTTGTAATAGCTTAAAACAATGGAGAAATGTTTATTATTAGACTTATAGCAGATATTTCTACTATCTTGCTTAACATTTCCTAAGGCTAATCTTTTACACTGTGCTTAGCTCTATCGCTGCCTGTTTTTCCTGACTTTTTACTTTCTGCTATTTTCCCATTCTGAGATTTGCTTTCACACAGTCTTTTAGAAGTTTTATATCTTTCCTATTTCACACAATTCCCCCTCTTGGTTTAGCCTCAAAGAAACCCTTTAAATAACTTTGTCATATATTAACTACTTTGCATTATGTAGCCCTACTACAGCACAGCTTTTTCTCATCCAGCAGAACAGCATTGCTAGCTCTCTTGTAAGACAGTATTAACAAACTTAATAATAATTCATTACTTAATATATTGTTTTAAAGGATTTTGTCGATTCTAAGGAGGTGAGTCAAATTTGGTAGTAACAGCTTCTCTATTGACATAAGAATCAAGACTTGCAGGCTCCACAGGTGAACAAAGAACGTCAGGTGTGACCCATAGTCTCTCTGCTTGGCTCACGTCTCCATGCCTGTTTCTTTGCTCTTGGGATTGTCCACACATTCTCGTGCACGATATGGTTCACGCTGGAACCTTCATGTTACAAATGCAATTGCTTGGACTTTTCAGCTTCCAGCTCTTCCCTTCACTGAAGTGATCAAAGCACCTCAACATTCCTTATACCGGTGTTGTTTTGCATTTATTTCCCCAAGCATTCTGAACACCTTGAAGAAGATATTTTGCTGGGATAGGGAGGGCATGTGACTGCCAGGCAAGAATAGTCAGCAGAAATAGAGTCCTCACCTTGCAAAGGATCATATCCTTAACCCTGTGTCTCCTGTGAGGCGAGGCTCCTGCCATGACCCTCCCTGCAATCCTCATCCCCTCCTCTCCCTGACAGGGGGCATTTAGCAGTGTACTCCTCCATCTCTGAGATTTTTTTGGTAAAGTGTCACTCTGCTGACTGTTCAGGAATGATAAAAAATTCAATGTTCTTAAAACCAACAGAAGAAAAATGTTTTTTAAAAGATAATTTACTTTTTTTAATTCAACACAACTTTTAAAAAAAATCTCATAGAAAACATCCAGCAGTCAATTGCACAAAAGCAGTTGTCCTGCCTTGAATTTTTTTTTAAAACCCGTGGCCAACAAAACCCTCTTTGATTTTAAACTCCTATTACTAGCAGAGACAAAACGATCAGTTATATAATCTTTATTCTATTCTTTAATAGATACTAAATATAGTGCCATTACTCAGAACAATACAACACATCACAATATGAGAAACAGTGCTGAAGAGGAGAATGCAGCCGTTCTAGATAGATGCATTTTTAGTATTATGTTCCTCAGGAAGAGCATCAAATATTTTTCTGAGTGACCTAATTTTCTTTGTCTGATCAAATGTGCCAGATGCTTCCTTATTCAGAGTTGCCACTCCAAGTGAAAAACTGTTTTCTGGCAGCCACTTGAAATCTCGTCTTCAGTTTTCTGTTAGGGATTATTATACAATCATTGCCTGGGCAGACTGAAAGCATATGGTAACTGGGCTGACATTATCTCTGCTATTTCAAAGTTCCCCAAGGATGTGTGGGCATAGTCTGAGGTATAAGCTGACCTCCCTGGTACATACAAAATGCCACCCAAACTTGGCAGTGACCAAGCAAACTGGGGCTAGAGAGCTTGGCATCTGGTTTCTGTCTTTCTCTCCGGATTGGGAGGTTTTTTACCCTTTTGTAGGAATTTCCATCGCTCAATCAGGAGAAAATTATAGGGATGGCTCAGTGCCTTTTAATATGCACTTCCCAGGTAAAATTGTATCCTTGCAACCTGACTGAAGCTTGAAACACTGTATTTTGGTTATATCCATCCAAATTCTTACTTGATTTAATTCCTGCTGTACTGACTAACATTTCTTGTCTGGTCTCTTGAGGATTGGGAAGATGATAAAGATTTGATTTAGCTTTTCCCAGTATTCCTATTGCTGGTGACAGGGAGTCAATATTTGTAGGAATAGACAGCCAAACTGCTGTGAGTGAACCCTGAGCATCGCAGCCCATGCTTGCACATTTTCCTGGCACCAGGAGCATGGTGACTCCCAGGGTGCTGTGAACCTTCTGAGCCCTTCTGGCACTCAGAGGTGGTCTCTGGATATCTGAGTAAGAGGGACATGGACTGAATGCAGGCACTAAAACCCCTTCCTCACTGGGCAGGTTGCATTAGTTCTATCTTGAACTAATTAGTTCTATCCCTCAAACCTGCAAGGCAATGTGAGACCAAGGGGGCTACCTAAGAGCCCAGGGGGAAGAGCCAGGCCAGGGGTGACTCTCTGCATCTGCTCTTTTCTAGTACAAAGACAAGAATGCTATTTTTTCATTTTTTAAAAGTATGGAAGAAAATTTTATTTGATAAGAAATTATTTTGCTACTACGTGGTCGGCAACAGATACTGACTAACCAGGGCAATTAAGTGCTCAGTGCAGATGCTCAGCAAATGTCGTCAGATTTTTCTAACCAACAAGAAGACAAGATTACTGTATGCACCTGAATGAACTTGCCCATGCCTATCCATGAAAAAGTCAGGAGAGAATTTTGATTTTGCTCTTATTGCCACTATTTACTTCATGTTGCCTTTTTCTCCGGAGGTCCCAGCCCCCCCTTGCTCAAGATCCAGCCATGAAGGCTGTCTCTACTTCTGACCAAGAGAGCACCAATGGGCAGTGGGGTGGGGACCCGTGTGAGCCCTGAGGAGGTCTGTGTAGGGTAGAGGAGTCAAAACCTGGTTCTTCCTTATCTCTGCTGATTTTGGGGAGAAATTCTGGGGCTGACCTGTTCCCCAGTTGTAACAGCTCAGGATCAGACCAGGGAGCAATCCAGCAATCAAGCAGTGTTCATGACTGAGAGTCATGCTCAGCCCCTGTCTGTTTTATTTGTCAGCACACACTGCCCCAGACCCACCTCCCTGCACTCACTGCTGAGAGGAGGCCCTTACCTGCACGTATCTCTGGGACACTTTAACTGAAGGCCTCAATTTAAATCAGTATAGCCAAATGAGTAGAAATGTGGGTGTTCAATAAACACTTAAACATTTAAACCTACTTTATTTCTGCTGGGCTAAGTTGATTAGAAATTGATTTAAGATAAAAGAAAATGAATTGCTCCTCAATTGTAGTACCTACATAGCCAATACATTCCTGCAAGAAAATCAGTAACAGGTTGAACATTGAAAAAGCTGTCATGGAAATGGAAATTAGGTTTTCCAGCCATTTAAATTTTAGTTTCTTTAACTTAGTTTTATGTATCAACTATTAGCAGTATCTACTATTTCAACAAAACTAAGTGTATCAAAATCCTGTCTCATTTTTCAAATTCTAAATCCAAATATAATATAACATGCATATTTGGTTTTGTTTTTTTCTTTCTGATTTAAACTAGTGCCTATAGACAGCTTAGGGAGTCACAGAATTTTAAACAGGCAATATTAAAATAAATAAATCTATGAGATAATGTATTCTGCAATATTCAGAGTTTAAATATCTCATTTTCTTCTAGGCAGTCTGTAATTTTACTGTAACTTAATAATGATCTGGACTATAGTACGATCTCTGAAGACATTGCTACAGGCAAGTTGTCCTAGTCACACCCCAAATGAAAAGAAAAACCTAGCTAAAATAGCTAGTCACTTGGAAAAAAGTGGACTTGGACTAAAATAGCAGTCATTTGGAGCAGACATGTCAGATCAGGCAGAACTGGCCACAACCTAGGAGACAGAGAAGGTGCAAGAAGAAATTGCAGAGGTGAGAAGCAGTGGTAGTGCTGGCTTCAGCAAACTCTATACCAGGGTAGAAACACTGTAAGTGCATTGATTTTAATTCTTAGAAACACATTAGAAGAATTTTATTAATGACTCTTCCCAGCCTGTCAGGTGTAATAGGAAAGCCCTAATAGGTGCTTCCCAACTGTGAATTTGACATTTTGCTATGTCAGATTTCCTTGTCGGTGGAAGGAATTAGTTTCCCCTTCTCACCTCAAAGCCATCACCCACACCTGATACCTTGGAGCCCTCCTCAGTGCCTGAAGCATCCTCCTTTGGAAAAACTAAGCAAACAAAAAGTAGAAAGCTACTCCCAAATGTCCCTGGTTAAACATTACTCCAGAATTTCACAAAGTCATTTTCTTTCAAATATCAGTCATTGAAAAATATCTGTCAAGGGTTATTGTGATTAGCCAGCTGTGCTGCAGAGGGCCTGCATTCCCCAGCCCACTTCAGCTGCCTGTTACACAAGATAACATTATCTACATGGAAGTCTCAGTCAGACTTTCGGTAATTATCAGTGACTTCAATTGTTATTCTCCATTCTGTGTTTGTCTGTGCAGAGCAAGTCAAGGAGGTCTTGGAAGCCTTTTTACCCAGCATGTCCTCTCAGATCATTTATTTGTCCAAATCCCTGGACAGTAGTTTGATGTGACTTTTTTCCCTTGGTTTGTAAGATACAATTTTAGAGGGGAAGCTAGGACATATTTGGGTCCTTCTCTCCTTGCTCAGTAGTCTTCCACATTTTTTAGACATTCCCTGTGAAATATAGTATCTTCTAGCTCCTTTTTGCTATGTGCTCTGCCCTGTATTTCATCCCTACTACCTGCTCTTTCCAGCTCCCCTATCAGCTGTGAATCCTCTGTCATCAATAATCCAGTACTTTAACTGGCTTAGAGTTTCCTTCTCTCTCTCTGTCTCGGTCAGATGCCAGATTAGACCCAGCAGAAGCCTGCTACTATCCCTGTTGTACGTATTAATCTTCTTACAACCATGGTTTGTTCTGTATTTAACCTCTCCTCCCTGCATAGCCAGGTGATACCGAGAGCTCCAGAAAAGTTATTTGCCTTTGCACATTAACGAGTGAAGCATTAGTAACACACAACTATAATTTTATATAATAGATTTGGCTAAAATTGCTCAACGCTCTAATCCCGGGCACATAATTTGGGCTAACAGGCAGTCTCCTCTTCTCATGATGGGCATTGATGTTGTAGGGATTTAAGTTATTTGCTATTGAGAAGACAAAAATTCATCCGGTGAGCAACTGCTTTGGAGTCAGTGGGTTACGCTTCTAACCAGGGCAGTAAGATTTGTCTCTATGTCTGTGCTGCAGAGCTGTCTACAGCTGTGCTAGGAAGTGAGATCAATCTTTGATTTTGAATTTTTGTCCCCATGTGGATTACACTGTACATCTGGGGATGCGCCTGGTTGGTAAAGGAAGAAGAACAGAAGCTGGGAGCCCGATCTTCTATTCCTGGCTCAACCCCAATTCACTGCGTGACTGTAGGCAAATCACTTAAGCTGTCTCTGGGATAATAATCGACACAGCAGTTCCAGGAGGCTTAATTTTTAAAGTGTCAACTCATATATTTTCTTCGATGTGCCTCAGGAGATGTCCCCTTCCCTTCACTAGGAGCAGGAGCAAGGCCTTAGAAGTGACAGCAAGATTTGCAACCCCTGACCCACTCTTCCCCAGTCTGCCACAACTATTTCATACAGAATGTTTAATAATGATGCCAGAAATACTGTCCCAGAGCTCTGAAAGCCTCTTATCAACTCTGATTCCTAAAGTACAGTGTACAGAATCCTGCGTAATGGTTTTCTTTTCACTACTTTCAGCATTAATTCTTCTCTCTTGCTATGCCAGCAGATGCATAAATCTGCTGCCAGTGCTCTTTATCTTTGATTGCCTGACTTAACTGTGGAGCAAGAATGCTGGATGTTTTCTTCTGGTGTGTTTTTGTGGGCCTGAAATCCTAAACTTTCAGAAATGCCTAGGGATGGGCTGTATCTTTGCTGGGATACAGACTGAAGTTTACATGTTCTTCATTTGGGAAAAGCTGCAAACTGCATGTCCATTCTTCTGAAAATTCACCGTCTCAAAGTGGAAGTATAGGAAAAAACAATCAGCTATGAACATCCAGCACACAGAAGATTCCTTCCAAACATTTACATAGGGCAGATCACATTCAAAGCCAGATACGTAACAGACCATGTCTTCCCATGAGTACTCCCCCCCTTCTAGTTCCAATGGCATCTGATCCCTGTGGCAACTACAGTAAAACCACTACTTTCATGGGTAAATATTATTAGAAAAGTATTTGGCATATTTCTCTCACTGAAATTTAGCAGCTGGAGGTAACAGAGGGAATAAGACTGTGGGCCAGCACAGTTCTCTGCAGTTCACAGCAGTGACCTGGTGGGACTGCTTCCAGCTACCTGGAGCAGGACAGACATCAACAAAGTCAATGGGAAAGCAGTTGTTCAAACCTCATCAAGGTTTGAGTTAGATGCCTTGCCTGAATGATGAAGACTTGTATGTGCGTAATTTGCTGGATCACAATATGGTGTTTCAAAATGTCTGCTACCACTCACTTTTAAAGCATATGTACAGTGCATATAGTCTTGTCACAGCTGACACCTTTTTTAGAGTTTGCTACACGAGAGTACTCTGTTGCTGATGAATCAAGCCATTTTTAGGACTGGCTTACTTCTGAGTATTTTGGAGGAGCAAAGTAAAAAGTCAACCATTTTTCAATGAAACATACCTATCCCTATATTTTGAGCAATTCTTAAATCAGAACCTTCTTTTTTTTCTTGTTTTTAATAATCATTATAAATGGGATATAACTAACCATTCTTCAGAGGCCTTGTAGAGTAAAAAACATTACAATTAAAAATCTTGGCTCAGGAAAGCATCCTTCATTAGGATAACATTTAACACACGCCAAGTCTACCAGGTCCCAGCTCAAGGGCAGACAAGATGCAACGATTTACCACTGACTGAATTGCAATGAATAACAAGAGGTCATGGAGCCAGTGTCCCTGCCCCAAGGCAGTCCCACCTCTGTAATCCCACCAGGAGCAGGTGGAGCCTCTTGGTACAGACTCCTATAGGCTGCTCTGCCAGAGACACACCTTGTAGGCAATTCACTGCCCTTCTGCTAACAGAGAGGTCCAGGACTTGTCTGCAAAGACATCAGCTGTAGCCAGTGGAAGAATTACAGTTTCAATCACTATGAAAAAGGAAGGAAAAATGCAGCAAGAAAAATACAGCAGGTGGCTTGGGTCCTAAACAATTTAGGCCTGCACTCCTCTCTTGTTGGCAGCAGCAAGCGTAGCATGGGCATCGCAGAAAGAGGTGTGCTGGGCCAAATTCTGCCCTTGGAGGCATGTGCACAAAATTTCCAATGACATCTATGGGAATTGGGCACGTGGATTGAGGGCACAATCTGGTTCTTTATTTTCAGCTCCTCTATTATGATCGTGGCATGCTAATTTCTAATTCCTTTAGCAAAAATAACACAGGAAGGCTTAAATATTAATGTTGCCAAATGTCAGAAACACCTCTGCAATATACTCTTGAGCAAATTCATGCACACACATTTCAGGAACTACAAGGCGTGCTCATTATTGGAACCTGACATCCTCAATCAGTTAAAATTCTTCTTATCTTCATTGGGGTTTTTCCAAGTTAAGAACTGCATAAGGGCTGCTGGATTAGCTCCTTGGTAGCTGATTTGGACGTGGATCTCCTGACAGCCATAGTCACAGCTTCTCACTTAGAGGTGGATGCAGAAGCACAGATGTCATCTTGGATTTGCCGGATGATAAACATTCAAGTAGGTTCACCATCTCCTCAACAAAATGAGGACTGAAGTCAAACAAATCTAAACCTATAGGCAAGAAGAAAAGTGCAGGTGGAGATTTACTAGAAAAAGGGAAAAAACCAAGATATTATCCCCTCACCAATCCCCAGTACCACATTCCTTGCCACTGCTCACATTCACAGGGAAATACAGGAGGTATTTGAGTCAGCTAAGAGGAGAGATCAAAACCTCCACAGATGCAAGTATGCCATGTGGGCTTGCTTTTGGCAAAAACAGGCCATGGGTCAAGGCCACACAACACTTACATCCTACCCCTGCCAGTGTGTGGGGGTCCCATCTCTCCTAAGGATGCTTTCAGCAGCGTGTGTCTGCCTGGGTCTCCAGCAGCAGAATTCATGGTGCTAAATCAGATGCCTTTGCACACCAGCTGCAGGTGGACCCTCAGGTCCCTGGGAGGGAGAGGGGGGAAATTATGTGCCGGAACCTGATACATTTCTGCACAGAGTTATTCAGCTAGCACAAGCTCTCCATCAGGGTACAGGACCAGAGGAAAGATGGCAAAAAAGAAGCAGCATTTTCTTCCAAGGGAAGCTGAGGCAGGTGGCACAGTGTGGTGTGAAGCTGGAAGTGTGAAGGGAAGCTGAGGTGGTGCCCCACTGTGTGGCAGTCAAGTGGCGAATTATATCTGCCTAACCTTCTGCTAAAGGGAAGGGTCTCTGTGGCCCTTAGCCCTCTTTGCTGCTCTGGTTTGGGTATCACTGCAGGAAAGTGCCTGCCTCCTCCACATTCTGCAATCTTTGGCAGACCCTCTGGCCAAGCTTGTGGGATCTGAAGCTGTCAGGGAAGATGGAATAGAATAAAAATGAATAAATGGCTTAATTATTTTGAAAGTACTGCTGGTAGAGTCAGAAAACTCCATGGAATACAGCAGACCCACATAGAGAGGGGGCAGTAAACCAGAGGTGCCAGGGAAGGCACACAGGATGTGAAAAAGAGGGACACCTGGGAAAAACTGGGGCAGTGGAATCCTGCTTCTGGACATTGTTCTGCATCTCACAAGTCCCACCTGTGAGCTGTCCTTGGCCAGGGCACACAGCGAGGCAGGGATGGCGCTGCCAGGGGGACATCAATCGCGCACTGCCCGAGTCCCCCAGCACCGGCGCTGGCTGCAGCGTGTCCTCGTTTCGCTCTCCACGTTCCATTTCGTTCCATTTCGTAACGGCGCGGAGCCGCTGGCGGCTCAGCGTGTCTGGAGGCCGGCTGGGGTGGCAGGAGCCCTCCGCCTTCGGCATCGTGCCTGCGCAGGCACCCCGAGCCTGCCATCGTCCTCCAGAAATGCACAGCCTGTCACAACTCGTTGCTTAATGCTAAACTACCCATTATAAATAAACATGGTCCTAATAATAGTTCGCCTGACCTGACTCACTGTAGGAAACAGCCTCAGAAATAAAAGAAGATGACTTTCAAACAGAAGAGTTATAATTTTACATAAATAAAAAATGAAAAGGGCAGCACAGGACGGGCATGGGGAAAATCGTATTGCAAGGAGTAGAAGGTGCAGTCTCAGGGTGTTAATGGGCTTGCCTGGCTGCTAAATCTGACACTGTCTCCCCCTGTACATTTGCTGGAGTTTGACAGATGGATGTGGAGAAATATTACTTGAATTGTCAGATAACCGTTAGTCACCCAGATTAAAAACAAATTCCATTGACATTATGTCATACCTTGGGAGCCCAAAACAGATATTGATGTTTTCATCTTGTTGCAGGGAGGAGGGAGATGGGAGTGGGTAAAGTAAGAAATCAAAATTGTGCCTGATAGAGCAAGTCTTTTGGCTTTGTTTGAAAAATGACACCACAGCTCAGAGCACTTAGCTGAAAATGAGAGATAGCACAATCTAGAGAGATAGTACAACCTATCTCACTCTCAAATGAAGGGAAGACAAAGACAGTACTATCATTAAAAAACCCTGAACTTTTGAGACCTGTACACAATTTTAAGTCCAAGTATAGGAACTAGATTCACTCTGTGGATGCTGCAAGATCCACCCCTCAAAAAGCTTCTGACACCAGATGTGGGATGTGTGGTGGGCTGAGCTCTGCACATCCAGGGGAGCACAATGTGTTTCTTCTCACCTTTGGGTGAGAAAGCAGAGGGAGATGCAATGCCTGTGCATCAGCATGTGGAGCAGGAGAGGTTTGGACTTGCTCAATTTGCAGGAGAGACAGCTTTGAGGAGACCTGACAGCTGGCCAGCTTCTAGGAGAGGTCACAAAGAAGCCAAAACCTGGCACTTCACAGCATCACAAGGCTGGAGGGTGAGAAACAATCACAGAATCATAGAATTGTTTAGGTTGTAAAAGACCCTTAATTAATTGAGTCGAACCATTAACATAGCACTTAGAAGATCCCTATTAACCATGTCCCCAAGTGCCACATTTATATGTCTTTTAAATACCTCCAGGGTTGGTGACTCAACCACTTTCCTAGGCAGCCTGTTTCAATGCCTGAAAACTCTCCTGCTGAAGAATATTTTTCTCACATCCAATCTAGACTTCCCCGGGTGCAACTTGAGGCTATTTCCTCTTATCCTTGTTACTTGGGAAAAAAGACAGACAACCTTTCAGGTGGTAGCAGAGAGCAATAAGGTCACCTCTGAGCTTCCTTTTCCTCCTGCCTAAACAAATTCAGCTCCCTCAGCTAGCCCTAACAGGACTTGTGCTCCAGACCCTTCACCATCTCTGTTGCCCTTCTCTGGACACACTCCAGCCCCTCAAATGTTTTTCTTGCATCTTGCAGTGCCCAAGACTGGACACAGGATTAGAGGTGTGGCCTTGTTGCTGCTGAGAATGCGGGGGATAATCATGGCCCTGGTCCTGCTGGCCACACTACTGCTGATATAGACCAGGGTGCCATTGGCCTTTTTGGCCACCTGGGAACACACTGGCTCATTTTCTGCCACCTGTTGATCAGCAGTTCTAGGTCTTTTTACACCAAGCAGCTTTTCAGCTACCCTTCCCCCAGCCGGTAGCACTGCATGGGGTTGTTGTGATTCAAATGCAGGACAAATGGATCAGTAAGAGGCATAAGGTGCAAAAAGGGACGCTTGGATTGGATATAAGGACAGCTAGACAGTGGAGCTGGTTGCTCCAAGATGTGCTGTCTCCTTGTTTGAATTTTTTCAAAACAAATCCACCAACAGCCTGGCCTCAAAGCTGTCCCATCTTTGGGCAGGAGGTTGGACTGGAGACCTCCTGAGGTCCCTTCCAACCTGAATTGTCCTGCTATTCCTGTAATAAATTCACAAACTCTTTCTGCTTTGTTGACCTCCATGGTGACTATGATGATTTACCACTGATCCACTGAGTATCTCATGTTAAGTTTGTAGGTAACGGTCCCAGAATCAACAATGAAATGGGATTATGTTTTGCATGAATTATTAGGTAGTATGAAGGTCTCTTGAAAAGCCTCTACCAGTGATAAACCAATAAAATATACTGGAGACATCTTGAGGCAACAGAGAGATTTGAAAGGATCTTGTCTTTGGTCAGTGTTATGTGTATGTACAGAACTGACTCTGTCTTTGATATTAGGTTTTGGTTGCTTAATGCAGTACCTTACTAATATTCTTTCTGTACAATCATGGTCTATGCTTCTAATTTCCTAAGTTTATAAAAAAGTCAAAAGAGGAAGACTGAAATTCCATCCCAGACCATCATATTGATTACAGCATGGTTCATTGCCACCGTTTGAACCGATACCCCACACAGACACTGATCATTTGAGATGGCAGAGAAAAAGATAGCAGGAGTGACCTGTCATCTAAACCAGACCCTCGTTCACAGATTCACTGTACCTTTGAGGAAAGAATGACTTGTTGTCCTGTTACCTGAAATCACACTTAACTTCAACCAGGTTAAAATAAAAGGCAAATACAGTCATTTATTCAGAGCATCCAAAACAGTCACAAATGTATATAGAATAGGCAATGGATGAAATTCAACAGGATGTTATGGGGCTGCATTGGGTAGACATCCCTCAGTCCCCAGACCCGACAAGTTCATCCAGGACTCCAGACATTGTGCATGGCACTTCCAGGTGCATCTTCTGGGACACCCCCCAAGGCATCTCACTGGGGGTGCACAGCTTCTCTGGGGGAACCCCACCGGACACACTCCCCTGGTGCATGTCTTCCTTATGTTCCCCTTGGATCACCTGTCCTTCAAGATTAGCTCACTTCTCTTTCATAATCATATTATCATTTGTGTTCAGGCTTCACTTTGAGCTCTTCGAGGGGTCCAGACCAGTTTAATCTGTCATCTTGCAGTTCATACTATTTCTTCTTTGCCAGAAGGCATTCTGACCACTCTCTTAAATAAAATAACAGGACTTTTCCCCTCCTTAGAGATGGAAATGCCTCTCTGTTGGATGAGAGCCCCTGCATTTAACTGGCTCATGAACAACTCTGTTTCAGGAGAGTCCTCCTCCCTGGCTGGCCACTTGGCATTTCTCTGGCCCTTTTAGTTTGTAGCACTGCACAGGAGCA
The DNA here is from genome assembly GCA_013396955.1 of Regulus satrapa. Lineage (NCBI taxonomy): Eukaryota > Metazoa > Chordata > Aves > Passeriformes > Regulidae > Regulus > Regulus satrapa. The sequence goes on along the minus strand of VWZN01000250.1, from coordinate 674,639 downwards.
CACTTCACAGCCTCCAGAGCAGGCAGAACTGCATGTGGCTCACTCCAGGCTCTTGCCCGAGATCAGACACAATCAGTAGTTAATCCTGTTGGGATACTGACAGGTTTCTCTGTGTTAGGCTGGGATGACTGCTGCGTGACGCGGAGTTTGATTCTCTCACTAGGCTCCACCAGAGCTTGGGAAGGGTGACAAGAATACACAAAACTAAGAAGAGAGCAGCAAAGGCTTTTCTCGAGGTGGAATTCAGGTGTCTGTCTCATGCTCTCAAGCAGCTAAGAGACAGTCAAAAACACAAAGGCTGGCAGGCAAGTCCAAAAGAGAAAAATACATTAGGAATAGAAATAGAATAACTTACTAAATATTTGAATATGTCTATTAAAATAGTTGGGAAAAATGTTGTAAACATTTATCTTTCATATTGTCAAAGACGGTAGCTCTCATTTTCTTTTAGGGCATGAGGCAAATTTCAGTGGAAGCACTATAACGCACCACATTCAACTTCAGCAAATTCAGAACTGTTATGGTACACAAATATGTGTAGCTGAAATGCCTGCCTACACCATGACAACTGCTTTTTCAGGCTAATTCTCTGCCTCATTTTTGTCTTGGCTTCTTGTTGAAACTGGGATGAAAATAAAAAGGCAGGCAGTCTACCTTGCCAGATAGCTTTAATTAATTAACACAGAGAACAGAGCAATTTAGTCTTGTTTTCTTCTCAGAGTCAATCTGCAGCATCCCCATAAAGGCTCTGCATTGCTGAAACTAATCAGACCTCAAGAAGTTTGGCATCCTTTAGTCCCCTTGAAGACTTACAGAGACCCAGGCAAATATGATATAATAAATTTGCAATGACAAATACTCATATACATCTGGTGCGTGTCACATACTTCATCTTTTTTTACAGGAACCAGCCTCAAACCTTCTGCTCTGTAAATGGGTGTGAGTATTCCGTCATCAACAGTCTTGGGGGGACCTTTCCATGTAAGCAGTTGTCGTGCCTAACTTAGGATGTTTGAAAGATCTAAGGCGGAGCTGGTCACTCGAGGCTTATCTTGTAAGGGTTGATGAGACCCTGTCACTCCCTGGGGCAGTCGCTCTGACCTCGTGCTAGCCCCCAGCATGAGGATGAGATTAAATACTCTCTGCAGGTGTGTGCCTCTGTCCTTTGTGTATTGGGTGGCAATGCAGGATGTGGCTGGCGGTGTGTGTTCTGTTACCATCTCTTGAGCCCAGTTGGGACAGTGCTCTTTATCTCTTCCACAATCCATCCTTCTCCAGGAAGATATCTTCTGTTTAATGGGCCATTGAGTGACTGATAAAATTGCATCATCCCACTGTGAAACTCTCCACCCAGGGGGACAAGACAGGCATTTCCAACTGAATAAAATCTTATATTTAGAACGCCATGAGCAGCCTNAAGATTATAATAATTGGAAGGGGTTTACATTTTCCATTCTGAGGAAGGCTCCTGTCTTCCTTCACAGATACCTTTTTCTTTTCAAACCAAGACTGTGAAAAGGAGTTTAGGTGTCTAAGTCAAACTTAGATGTCTGACTTTCAGATGCCTGAGTTACAACAGATGTATCCTGACTAGACACAGTACAACTGGAGTAAAACATATAAGATATGTTGAATGCTCAGTAAAGTTTAATGAATTTCCAAATGTGGAGCTTAAGAAGCTGCAATGGTGTGTGTCTCCTTCCCCCAGCAGAAATTCATCTTGAGGTAACACAACTTTTTATTTTCCAAGTTCACATAACTTGTCATTCTATATTTAAAAAAAAAAAAGTTTGGTTTCTTCCATACTTAGAAGAAATTATGAAAAATAAGCTTTTTTTTTTTTTTACCGCTGAAGTACAATGGATTTTTTTAAACAAAATGCCTAACCACAGGAACATTCACCTTCTCTCCAGGAATTTCAAGGATCACATTATATTTTAGACAGAGATTTCTTGATCAGCTCAGGGAACACTGAACTATATTCCTTATTGTAAGATTTATATAAATATTAGTTGTCACATCATACATTCTAAATGCTGACTGTAATGCTAAGTAAATATTGCTTAAGGGGCATAGGTGAGGCCTTGGGATATAATAAAATGTTAGAAGTATAAAAAATTGAGGACAAATATTAATAAACTCCAAATTACTATTAGTTTTGTACCTCTGGCAATATGTTATCCAGCTGTTGCTGAAGAAAATAGCAATTTCTTTTTTCTAAACTGCATGATTTTTAAAGGGGAGTGTTGTAAATCTTATTTCAAGGGTTCTCCAGAAGGAAAAATTTGAGCTGCTCTGGGGCATTTTTAAAGTATGTCATTTTTAAACTAGACAATAACATGGTTTTATAACAGGTCACGTGAACTCGGTTCAGCCGCAGGAGCAATGCAGGCGTGCAGTATATGTGCAGGCACTGGCTGTGGGTAGCTTTAGGCAGAAGCAAAGCTCAGTGTGTAGAGATGTGACAGAGAAACGAGCAAGGCAGCAAAAGGATGGAGAGGGGTGACACCATGCCACCAGTACCCTCCCCACCACCAAAACTTCCCCCCTGCATGTCTGGCTGCACCTCCTGGACTGCAAGGTCCTCCTCCCTGTGCAAGAATGATTGGCGCTCAGGTCTCTTCCTTGTATCCTTGGATTAGTTACATTTATTTAAATCCCGGTAGCATTCACAAAGCGTGCACTAGGTGGTCTGCAAAAGAAACAGTGGAGTCACAGGAAAGAAGAATTGTAAGTGCTTTAAAGTCCAGTATTACAATCAAAGTTTGATGGAACAGAAGTTCTCTAACGACCAGCCAGAAAGGTAAGCATTCCCCACAAAGCAGAAATCATTAATTCAACCAAGAATGAAGACAGCCCCATCTTTTTCATTATCCCCTAATTTAATTGTCACAGATTAAAGCCTGGCAAATCTGGGCACAGATTCCTGTTGTCAGACTTCAAAGAGAGCTCCTGAAGTCTTCTGCCAGAATCAATGATCATCGCTATATCCTTTTCTCACACAGCATCTGTATCTTCCCTAATGCTAATGAACATTATTTTTGCATGCTTCTGAGCAGGCTAAAAAATACACTCTTGAATCGCATTTCCCATGCGAGGGGAAAAATGAACCCTTCTACATTTGTTATTCTCCTCTAACAAGGATTAAACCATGGTGTGGGTACTAATGAGTGACTTGCAGTTGCCCGCCTCTCACTTTAGTTTAGTCCTCAGGAATATTGAAGATGAAATTTCTCTGCTGAAATCATAACACGCTCTATAGATTAAATGTTTCAGAGCTGTTCTTATAACAAATAATCAATCTGTCAAGATTGCTTGCTGTGTAGACTTGCAGACCTCTTGGGTCACTGTTGCCAAGGAGTAATTTTCTTTAAAGTAGACTCACTTGTCCATCTTATGGAAAAGAAAAACAGAAATAGTAGGTTTCAAGGAACTTGGTGTGAATGATACACATTCATTTCACATCAATTTGCCTACTCTATGTGCTATTTTTCAATATGCACTGTAATTGCTAATTACAAAAATAATTAGGCTCCAGAGCTGAATTAAGGTAGAAAATGCCTGAAAGAATTTTTGATGGAGCTATAACAGATGATAAATTTGCTTCTGGAAGTATGTCCATTTTTGTTCTAATAGCTACACAATAGTGAAAAGTCAATTACTACCATATTATCATTGTCAAGCAGAGGTCACTGAAACAATTCTCCTGTGTGCATATGTGTCTGCAAATCAGTGTCAGGGAAGTACCAGATAAATTTATATCTTCATTCTTTACTACCCTGTTGATATTCCCCCCAGTACTACAGCAAAGCTCATGCATCTTTATTCCTTTTCCATCCAGTAAAATCTTATTTATGGGGTGGCACATTTACTACAGTGCAAAGTGCTGGAACCTGGCTGTAAGCAGATGATACAAACTACGAGACATGGTGCATTAGGCAAGATGTTATATATACCTTTCCAAGTAATTGATTTCCAAACTAGCACTGGCTAATTGAAAGACTCTTGTCATTCAATATGAATGAACCAAAAAGATCTATTGGATGCAGTGACTCATTTCTCACCATTCTGCCCACTAAATGGGGAGAACGGAATTTTAACAACTTCACAGACAAATGTAACACTTGGTATCAGTTAAAACATAACACCTGGTTCCAGTTATTCTCATTAGATCACTATCTTTTGGGGACGCAAACATCAAAACAAGCAAATCTCACTTCTTCAGCAATTGGCCAACAGAAATTAGGAAAATTGTCCAGAGAGTAATATAGTGAGTGGCATCCCTGTCTGTGGAAGGGAGAAGGGACAACAGGTTGAAACATAATGATCATTAAGGTCCCTTCCTACCTAGCAACCTGCAACCTCCCAACCTGCAATCATCTTCTGGAGGGCAGGAAGGCTCTCAGAAGGATCTGGATAGGCTGAGATAGATGGATAGGCTGACAGATAGGTGGGCTGAGACCAGTAGTATGAGGTTCAACAAGGCAAAGTCCCACATCCTGCACTTGCATCACAAGAACCCCAGGCAGTACTACAGACTGGGGACAGAGTGGCTGGAAAGTTGCCCAGTGGAAAAGGATCTGGGGATGCTGGTTGATAGCAGCTGAACATGAGCCAGCATGAGCCCAGTTGGCCGAGAAAGCCAATGGTACCCTGGCCTGCATCAGCAGTAGTGTGGCCAGCAGGAGCAGGGCAGGGATTGTCCCCCAGCTCTCAGCAGTAATGAGGCTGCACCTTTAACCCTGTGTCCAGTTTTGGGCCATTCACTGCAAGAAAAACATTGTGGAGCTGGAGCATATCCAGAGATGGGCAACAGAGATGGTGAAGGGTCCAGAGGGTAAGTCCTGTGAGGAGCAGCTGAGGGAACTGGAGTTGATTAGGCTGGAGGAGAGGAGCTCAGAGGTGACCTTATTGCTCTCCACAACCATCTGAAAGGAGGCTGTAGCCCAGTGAGGGTCAAGTTCTTTTCCCAAGCTATCAGTGACAGGAAAAGAAAACACAGCCTCAAGCTGTGCTATAGAAGGTTCAGGCTGGACATCAGGAGGAATTTCTTCACAGAAAGGGTGATTAGACCTTGGAATACCCAGGAAGGTAGTGCAGTCACCATCCCTGAAGATGTTTTAGGAAAGACTGGAGGTAGCGTTTTGTGCCATGGTCTAGCTGACAAGGCAGTGATCAGTCAAAGGTGGGACTCAATGGTCTCAGAGGCTTCATCCAACAGTCGTGATTCTGTGATGATTCCAGGAGTCTATGAAACCTTTTTAATTTTCTAGAAGGACATCTATAGCAGCAACAGTGAAACAGGAGGAAATCTGTCACCAGGAAGGCTCTCACCAGAACAGAGATTCCTGGGCTTCTTTAAATGCACACTTTCTAGGTAAATTTGTTCCTCAGGAGGAAATCAGACCAAGGAGATCAGACAATCTGCTCTTGGGAGTCTACCAGCATAGGTTTGCCTTCAGAGCATAGTCAAAGGACAACTGAGGTTAGATATAGGAGGGAAGTCATCCCTGGAATTTTTCTGGGAGTGATAGTTCTGATATAAGGACATGCCATTTTCCTTCAGAGCTTTCTGAAGGCTGCATAGACCTGTGATATAGACAGTTTCAGTAGGTGATTTTTTTCTAGTTTTATACTCTTTCATTTGGTATGGAAGAAGGGTTTTGGGACCAAACTGTCATTCAGATTTCATTTGCTCTCCCAGAACGTTATTGGCCTGCTAGTTTATGACTTCTTAACAACTTATTCTCAAGGCACATGATGCTGTTAAAGTTCAGCTGATCCATGACTTTGTCATAACTAGCAGACATGCTGTCAGGGAGATGGCTGTTGGGCCAGAAGAATTCAGGTAGAGTGCGTCTGAAAGAGGGGAGACACCCCAATAAATTCATCATCATCTCAAGAAGTGCAGTATAACAGATCAGTGCAGGCCAGGATGATGAAAAAACAACAGCAAATATAAACATACATATTTCAAGAGGTATTTAAAGTACAAACGGGCAGTGCAAATATCTGCAGGGGAATATTGCTATACAAGGAACAGAAACCTTCAGAGTTTACCATCTAAGATAAACACCTATGCTGTGGATTTAAAGAGAGTTTTCCTATGGTAGATGTTTCCATAGTGGTCTATTATGGAGGTGCTTATACTTCTGAGGCTCACTTTACCATCAACGTGATCCCCCATCATTTTTACATAAGAATAAGGAAGTAATTCACTTCTTTATTTAAAGATTTCATACACTCTCAATTGGAGTAGTCATTAAGAATCCACCAGAATTCATCTTTATTTCTCATTCTTCCTCAGATGTTCATGGTTCTGCAAGAACCAGGCAAAAATAAATAGCAGATTCATAATTATATTGCAAATGTAAATTAAGAATGCTTACAGATGGAGAGAATATCTGAAAGTGTTAAAAAAGCTAAAAAATGCTAGGAAAAACCCCAACAAGTTCTTTCAATGGCTTAACTTGCAATGTCCACCTAACAACTTTTACCCTGACCTACTTTTTCTACAAATAAATATAGTCACTTGCATCTTATCACCAAAATAGACATATTCAGAAATGACAGGAAGTCGGAGTATGATTCAGTTAGAAAAGGCAGTCAGTCAAAGCCATGGAAAACCAGATATTCACTAGACTTACTCAAAAACTGCTTCATAATGGGAAAAGCACAAATAACCCATCCCTGGTAACCCATAGCTGCTGAAAATCTCTGTCCTCAACTCTGAATTATTACAATCAAAGTACTACTTTGTAGTAAAAAAAAAAAAAAAAAAAAAGAGAGAGAGAGAGAGACTCCAAAGAGAGGATTCTTTTCAGTCTGTTCTGAAGGGGGAAAATGCAGGAAAAAACTAAGGGTTTGGGGTTTTTTTTTTCTGAAAGATTTTATGCTTTCCCACTGCAGTCTGTTGAGATTGTGTGAGACCTAGCATCTGTCTACCTGAAACTCAGTATTCAGCCCTACCAGAAGGGTATATCATAAGATGTACTCATTCCTTGCTTGAGTGCAGATTATTAGCAAAGACATTTTTTCAAACACAGGTATGAGCATTGCCCTTACGGCTGAGCTGTGCTGCAAGGTTCTTGAGGAAAATAAATAAATAAATAAATAAAAAAATAGATAAATAAATAAACAAACAAAAGGTTGCCACAGCACGGAGCCATTGCATGGAGTGCCTTGGGAAATGAACTCCAGGGGTACTCCAGGAGCTGTTTTCTCTCCATTCCCACCTGATTTTCCTTTCCAGCCATCTTCGTCATTGTTAACAGGCCTCTTTACAGCTCAGACCAGCAGCTGTAGATGTGGGGATGATTGCCCACCCACGGATTCTGGAATACTCCTGACAACACCTGTTATCTGCTAGTTTATGCGACTAACAGGGAGGAAATGACCTAACCTAGTGCCATTAGAGGGAGTGATTAAGCCTTAAATATCAGTAGAAACAGAAAGAAAATCACATACTTCAGCTTTGTTGAGTTATGGACTTACAGGAAAGAGCATCATACTCAGATCTTCATGATGCTGAATGTCTTCTCTGAGAAGCTGCAAGCTCTCTACTTGCTGTGCTTGATTGCTCTGAGCTCATCAGCAGAGTGATCGGTGTAGCACTTGGCTGAGCTCTGAGACATTTTATGGGAGTTTCCAGGGAAAGTTTTCTGCTTCTGTGGCTATCATGAGGCTGAATATATTTTGTCAAGGGACAGAGCGGATTTATCTCCAGGTAATCATAAATACTCATGCTGGACTGTAGACTTCACCCACTGGGATTTATATATGCAGTGAGTGCTGCTCAGGGACCAGAGCTTGTGCCAATACACAGAGCAAAGGCTCTCTTGGGCTGGCCTGGGACTGCCACATCTGCTCCTGAAAATGCTCACAAGGAAGGCTGTCTCAGAGCAAAGGTCTCAAAAAAGGTGAGAACAGAGTGGAGGAGATTTCAGTTTCAGGATGTGACCCAGCTCCTTTGTCACTTAGTAATGTGATGTCCTGTGGCTGCAATATCAGTCTTCAGAATATATNAAAAAAAAAAAAATCTAAAATCAGAAGGTAGGTAGATAAAACCTTTCCTTTCTGGAAAACCACTGCAGTTAGTAAGGAGATGAAAGCCATTTTAGCGAACCCTTCTCTTTGTATTAGCTTTTTTCTCTTTTCTTTTTCTTGTTGCAAACATGAGTGGAATCTCTGGGTCATGGTGATCACCAAGGAAACAACTTCCTTGAAAAGAGAAGATACAGATTTAAAGAATGAGTGTGGTTTGGCTTGAGGGCTAGCTCAGTGGCTGCCAGACCTATATTGGATGATGTTGAAAACCTGCCTTCAATGTATTTTCTGGAATCTTTACATAGTGTTTGCAAGGGTTTTTAGTTATTATCTAGATCTTAAACTCAACAACCTCACCCATCGCAGCTCCAGGTGTGGAGAGAGTATGTCCTGCTTCCTGGGAACTGATAACCTCTTCTCCTCATGATTTGGAAGAGGAAGCAACTAGAAGGCTATGAGCTGAAAGTGATGTCCAGTGTTGGCTGCTAAAAGGTGGCAAAGATGGAGGGAATTCAAGATTCACACTCTTTTTCCTATTGCATGTCTTTGGAGAGGCCTGAATTTGAAAGTTGAGTCAATCCAGTTGTCTCAGAGCCCATAGTGCACTGTGCAGAGCAAGAGAAGAGTGGCCTTCTTTATTGAAAGAGTCCTTTCTGACCCAGAAAGAAGAGCAATTTCTGCTGCAGTACATCCCAATGAGTATACCATGCTTCTTTAAATCTGTTTTTCTGGGTAGTGTCCTGTGGGAAGAATGTGCAAGTTCCATAGTTTCAGGTCTGTAATTTTATTAGAGCTGTGTAAAAATTCTGTGGTGCCAATGCTCTTCCATTTTTGTTAATTGTTAAAGGAAATATCTTAATTCTGGAGAAGAATGTGCAAGTGTAACATATGACTTATTATCGAAAACCAAATTTTTTTATGCACTGTAAAACTCCATCTGTCCTGTCATCTGGAGTTGGCTACTACTCCTCTAACACACAAACACAGATTAAGAATAAGAAGTCTTAAATATCCAGTGTATTAACCAAAGCAGGGATGGATTTTATTTAACAGAAAGTGTTGGAACAGCAGACTGTTTTCTGTCCTGTGTGTATTTATGAGGGTATTATGTAGGAGTTCCTGTTTCTGACATCAGGTAACCTAATTCACATATTTGTGAAACTGTGGTCCGTTCTTAGGGGTTGCATAAGGAGCTAGGGCCACAGGGCATTTTAGTGCCTTTGGAGAGAAAATGGCTCATTTTTTTCCTACCCACTGCTGATAACGTAAGGGTGTTCACACGTCAGACTGCTCTAGCATACACTGGCAGAAATTGTTTCCACCAGCTCAAGGTTTCTGGCCTAATAAGCACCGTGACTTTATGGCACCTGGAAGGAGTGATTTGCTCAGAGCCAGCCTGTCCTCTGCTTGCTGGCAGGTCATGCCAGGTCTGCAGTGCTCCTCCCTCCTCGCTTCCTACAGCTAGAGCATGGACCTGGCCCATATTCTGAGGAATTAAAAATACTGTCGCTCTCAGTGACTTCTGATGTGGCATTTTCAGCTACATAAACTCACTTCCCACACAAAGAGTTTGATCGGTCAATAAGGTTTGGAATGACTTAGATAAGTACAGGAGCAAAGTCTATGCTGGACAATTTAGTCTGTGGCTCAGCAGAACCCCATAACTTTGCTCATGTCTGTTCACAGCTGCGGCCTCAAGACAATGTTGCCCTGAACAGCTGGATTCCTATTTCCCCACCTTTTATAGATTAGGGCTTTCTTTAAGAAAGGAAAGCAAAAGTCATCACTGAAAACAATTTAGTTGAAACTTAGACAACTATGCTCATTCTTAGACCTGGTCATCTCTTATAGAATTCAGAGATTCTTTTTAAAAAGAATATGTTCAATAACTGTAGAAACTAACTGAATTCAGGATTTATTTAATGGGTATTTTCCATCCATTTTATATGGGGCAGACTCAGGTCTATGGTAATGAAACTTGCAACAGAGATCTCTGAAAAAACTATGTAATAATAACAGGTCTAAGTACAATTATGTATTATACAAACATTAGATTTTTGGAAGGACTTTATGTGGGCCTAGTCAAATGTCCTATGATGGTTCAACAGCAAAAAATAAAACAAACAAGTCAACATATCAAACCAACCAAACAAAGAAACTCAAAACTAAAACAAAACAAAACAAAAAAAAACCAAAACAAAAACCCCACCCCAACCTTATTTTTATTAGGATTGCCTCAAAAATAGCCAAAATACTGCCCCTCAAGGGACTTCAGCTGAAGGAAGAGGCCAGACCCAAAATTTTCTACCAAATCCTGCTGGTTTTGAGGGCTCTGCATTCTTCCCCAGCTCCCCCTAGCCTGTGGAGTTTGTGTGCAAGTCTCCCACCAAAGGCAGCCCAAAACCCTCTGTCATGGGAGAAAAACCCATGAAGTTAGGAAATCTGCTGCCATGAACACTGAATATCCTTAAACTGCAAAATCACTCACTCTGTGAGTGTCAGACAGAGACCCTAAACTGTCCCCAGTTCCTTGAATACACAGCCAAGGCTACTTTAGGACAGACATAAGGGAGGGGACAGAGGGTATCTCCTGTTTCTGGATCCTCCCAATGCTACCTTGCTTTTATAGGGCAGCTCTGAGCTGCCGTGATGGGGGCTGTGAGGGGTAAAAATTACACAAGTAAGTGATTGTGATGCATATACCTATATAAAAAAGCTAAATACAGAGCAACAAGCTACCAGGACATAAGTGATGTGGGTGGTACAAATATTTTTTCCTTGAAGACCAAATATAAAAAATAAATATTCCAAAACTGGTGAGGAGAAATGCATCTATTTTCCCCTGAATTAAGTAAAAATGCACTGTGTACAACGGGTGTGAATTTCCAGGCAGATCCAAGCAGAAAAAGGTACGAAGTCCCAGCTACCATCAGATAATCCACTCTAGTGCACTACTACTGCTCTTCAAGACAGTTTCTCCATCACTGGGAACAATCCTGGTGAGCAGATATGCTGATTTTGTCCTCTCATTTTGCACCAGTCAGTAGCAAAAGATGTAGGAAGGACCTTCTTAAGGAAGAAGAAGATGAAAGAACCATCAGCTTCCATTAGGATCCAGACTGCTTGCACTGCTGAGTTGTGGGGCTTCCCAGGACTAGCCACCCGCTTTCATTTAAAAACATAAGAATCAAACTGTCTTAAGATTAGTGGCAATGATATTATTGCCACACAATGACATAGAAAGGATTTGCAGGGATAAAAGGAAGAAAAAGGGGACTTGGGAAGATTGTATAAATAACCGCCTGGGTGCAATGAAGCCGTGCATGCAGGCAGTTCCTGCTGCACCATTGGCCAAGGCAGTCGCGGCTGCCCCCGGGTTAAGAGCAGCTGGGATCTGTAATCCAGTGTAACTCTCACAGTCTCTCCCCGACGGGGTCAGCTGAGGACTGCAGCTGCTGGGGAATCACAGAAAGGATCACCAGGGTAATTCCTCCTCCCTCCTCTCCTTGTTTGCTCTGCCTGGTGGTGTGCAGAGCCGGGGGAGGTCAGCAATTCTGTGGTGCCTGTTTGGGGAAATTAACCCAGGAATCGGAAGTACAGAGGGAATGCACCCAAGCTTTGAAGCACCCAAGAAGTCCTTGCCTAGGTATGAAAACAGTGACCTGCTACAATCCCTTCCTTTCCCTGCTGTGAGCTTAGCAAGAGCAGGCTGTTCCCTCAGCTGAACTGACACCATTCTGTCAGGTTTGGGGCTGTTTGATGATGTACACTAGTGTCCTTAGGATGTGCCTAAAGACTGCTCTTTACTTGTGAGTCAGAGGAAAAAGTATGCATTTGCGGGACTCTAATGTTCTTGGTATTAAATCTGGGTTATTTTTGATGGAGTGAAAAGCTCGCTATAAATTTGAGCAGAAATTGGATTTGACCGGTCAGTCCACACCACAAACACACATGGAAATTCCCAAATGCAATAGCATCCCTACAGAGGAAAATATAAGCAGCAAAGAAGCAAAACCCTAAAATCCAGTTTCGCAATTTAAAGGCAAGCTCAGTCCTAACCCTGATATAAGAGCTGGCCGCAATAGGGTTTTTTTTTTTCTCTCTCTTATTGAGAAAGCACTTGAGCACTGTAGTGCCAAATCCCATCTTTCCCCCTAGAGGAACCAATCAGCCCTTGTAAAGCTACCCTAATGGAGAGAGCAAGTTCGCAGCACAGAATCTGCCTTAACTCATGTGATATGCCTTTACGTTTCCTTCTCTCTGCCAATACTGCTGTGCTGCGCTGCGCAGAATGAAAGAGGCAATTTAATATGGCGTTAAGCCGTGCGCTGCCTGCCGAGCCCGTAGGGATGGATTCATAGGGGTGCCTTTGTGGCGCTGAGCCAAAATTAAGGCAAAATGTTATGCTGCAGCACAGATCTCGTCTGCTACGTGGCCTCCAGCTGCCTCTCGCAGGGTGCATCTGCTGGAATTGTGCAGGTGAGAGGGGATGGAGCTTTCTCTGATGTGCTGAAATAAATTTTCAAGCGTAATTTTCCCAGTCTCCCCTTTTCTCCCTTCCAAAAGGAATCAGCAAGCACCAAAGCTGCAGCATGCTGCAACTGTGCTCAGTTGTCAGGAGTGGTTTTCCCAAAGGTTCAGGACTGTAGGCAGTGCTTTTGTTTTGAGAAAAAAAACCGAGGTACTTCAGTTTTAGAGAGGCATTGGCACTGATGGCCCAGCTTGACCCTTTGTGGAGCAGTGATTCAGCTCTGCTTGGAAAGAGGAAAAGCACAAATGCCTCACCAAGGCAAACTGCATTCCAGTTTTGTTTCCTTATCATGGCTGCCCCAACCAAGTCTTATCTTGGGTAAGTTGTCTCTTTTTCTTTTTCTTTTTCTTTTTCTTTTTTTTTTTTTTTTTTTTTAAGGAAAAATAATCAGGAATGACTGGCAAAACAAAACAGAGTTTCACCTGCAGGAAGATGAGTGATGTTGCTGCAACCCACGGTATGAGTGCTGTGTGAAATGCCTGTTAGAATAGAGATGTTTGGATAAAATAAAAAGTTATCCACAGGGGTTGGAAAAGTCATGCCAAAGGGAACACAGCACTGCACCAACACTGCTGCCTCCTCCACACCATTCTTATCTGGGCGACCCATTTTGTTGGGCATCTCAGACTCAAGCTGGCACTGGGGTTGGAGTTGGGGTTAGGGGTCAGAGAATCACACAGCCTATAGTTCTAGGGACACTGAGGCTGGCATTACTTGCAAATAAATATTCCCTGAATTATAAGCACTAGGCACATATAATCTATAAAATTACTTAAAAAGTCAAATGTTCACACAAGCTTATTTTCTACAGCAGATTTTTGGCTTGTTCACTATCCCAAGTATTAAATAGCACCTCTGTGTTTCTGAATGTTATCGACAACTACTGTTTCCTTGACAAAACCATGAGAGAGAAATAAATCTCATAAAGAGATTGCTAGGCAGCTGTTTGCCAATGGCTAAATGCTTGCAAGAGTTACACAGTATTATCTCTGTGTTTGTGCTGCTCAGCACTTGACTAGAAATCAAGAATTCTCTAGACCACCTGGTTGCCTAGCAAAATTTGGTGCATTTACCAGCACTGGTACTTTTCTAAATAAGCTTCAAACACCAAATCCTTCTGCATCAGTGCAGAAAATTACCCAAGACCCTTAACTGTCAATATACAAATATTTTCCTACATAAGAAGTGAATTCTATTTGATAGAAAATTCTGCATGCCCATTACAGAAGGCTGACACACAATTTCTGCCATCATGAACCAGATCTTCCCACCTGTTATCCAAAAGCATAGAAACAAGTATAATAGGGTTTGGGTGGGTTTTTTTGGTAGCACAGAGCTACCATAAAAGAGCTTTGGTGATCCCAGCAGCCAGCTGAACAGCACAGCACTGCAACAGTAAATGGACTTGTGCTGCCCAACTGCGGTGTCACACGAGCACAGGGACACAGCCGGGTGCTCAGCCCACCACGAGGCAGCCCTGCTGCTGGCAGGGATGCTAACAGCAGATCGGCCTCAGCACGGGGCATGGAGCAGAACAGTGCCCGACGGGAATAGCTAATCTCTGGGGACGCCGGGCAGCAGCAGCTGCAGCCACACCATCACCTCACTCAGCATCACTTCCGACTCGTGTGAGTTCAATGTGTTTGTCAAAGTGCAGCTGGAGATGGCACACGATAGATGATAGCCTGGGGCTCAGCTTCTCCATCGTTCCACACTGACCTAACCCTGTGCTGCTGCTGGTGGTGTGGCTGTGCATCCCTGCCCCGTCCCTCAAATCAGCACCAATGGTCAGGCAGCTGTCAGGGATGCCCATGCAGAAGCACTGATCCCTTCCTGTGCAGCCCCCTGTCACTGGGGAGGGGTCTGAGAGAGAGCAGGGGGCCATTGAAAGCAGGATGGTTGCTTTCACACCTGTGTGAAATCATCCCTGTTAAATGATAGCTCCTCCTCTCCTTGTAAATCCAATGATGGCTGTGAGAGGTTTGAGTCTACAGTGGTGGATGAGGAAGGTCTGAATCTCCATCTCCAGTGAATTTAAAGAGCAGACCATACAAACCTCTATTAAAAAAGAATTAGAGTGGAACTGACCCTGCCTTGGGACTAGAAGTGAGACTGGGTATCTCTTCCAGCCATGGCTTTTCTGCTGGGATCCACCAAAATATTCCCATGGATAGGAAACAAAATCGCTGTACAAACAACTGCTTTGTGCTACTGTTTCCTTAACAGAGCTGCAAGAGAAGACTTAAACAAAGCAGATTTGGGTTAATCAAGTGAAGCTATGCTAGGCTCATTCTTGACATATGCATGCACTCAGGCATGACTCACCCTTCAAACGATGATTCATCATTAATCTTTTTTGTGGGTTTCTATATCTTTTGTCCATCCTTGTTACAGTCTTTTGCCATCAACTCACAAGTCCAGTGATGATTAAAACAACATTAAAATTAGATTTTTATTTGGGACCTGCTCTGCGGCATGTGTGGTAAAGGGTGGAGAGGTGGCATGCTTTTTGTTCTGATGAGAGGTGGGGAGCCAGACTGTGGGTGATGTTTTTGAATGGGAGAAGGAGGGAAGGATGGCAGCAGAGGAAGAAGAGTTGATTCTAGAAGGACAGTGTTGCCAAGAAATGTGATCATATTTGGTTACTGCATAAGAAGCTGCAGCAGTTCAGTGAGCTTGGGAGGAGTGGTTAAAATCACAGGACCTGCATAAAGGCATTCTAAATTTTGCACTACATTTTCTTCACATTAGCACGTGTTTGAAGACCTGAGTTTGCAGCTGACCACCAGCTGACCCCACAGCACAGCATTCAGAAGGGGCATCCCACACTTTTTTCCAAGGACATTTTCTGCAGGGTAGGGCAGGACACTGCTTACACTATGGTTCTGGCTTCTCCTTCTGGGGTTGGCAACTCTCTCCCTGCAGGAGAAAAGAAAAATCCTCACTCACCAGGACTATCACCGTCACATGGCCTTGCCCATCTCTCATAAATGTCCAAGTCCCACCCTTTGCACTCATGGTGCTGAGATCATGCCAGGTAACACAGCATTGGGCTGCTTCAAGTGCTTGGCTTGTTCCTTTCCCTGCTCAGCAGAGTGTACAATTCTGGTCCTGGCCATGCAAAGGAGGAGCAAGGAGCCTTCCAGGAAGCTGGCTGGAGGTTGTGCTGGCAACAAGCAGATCTTCCACAACACCTTATCACTTGAAAAAGAAACTACCCTCTGCCAAATTGTTCAGTAATCCTCCACATGCCATTCAATGCTAGTAAACAGAATAGACAACTGCATCTCCTAATAGTGGAGATAGGAAGTAAAACTGTTTTCTTTCTGGACAGACCTGCAGCTCATTGTTTTGTCATTTGGAAAGTGAAATTTGGCTGGGAGATCAATGGTCTCCACATGAAAAACAGAAGTCTCTTTTCATTTCAAATACCCAGGTCTGTTTGTGTAAGCAGAGGGTAAGAGTTTACAGTGGATTACAGGTCATCATTTGTAATGGCATTTGCTCTTAAACGGTCACCAGCTTTATTATCTGTACCCATTAAGAGCGGATTTGAACAGCAATGCCAGACTGTACATATGTTTCACTTCATGCTGTACAGTTCTAAAGAGAGAAGTGAGCTCAGCAATATTTTTTAATCCAACTTCTACATTTAATGTTTTAAATGTACATGCACTGTTTCATTTTGTTCCACCTGCTTCCTTTTTCCACTTCATTTTCTTTTCTCTCTATTAGAGTTTATGCCTCTGCTTTTGTGTGTCTAGCTTGTAATGTATTTCTTCAGATTTCAGTACTTTCCCCCTTAAAATCAGCCTGCTCTCACATCTCTTTCTCAACAAGGAAGTCTTCTCTTTCTTTAGCTCCTCACCTATTTTTTTTTCCTTTTCAATACATTGCTAAGACTTTCTTTTTCTTCCCTTTGTTACATGTCTCTCTTAAGTTAGTGCTCCTCTTCTCTTTCCCATCTCAGCTCGCTCCCTCATTTACCTGCTCTTTCAAATGTTCAGGGCTTCTCCCCTTTGTTCTCTGCTTTCCATCCCTTCCACTCTTCACCTTTCCTTGTTCTCTCCTCACCATAGCCTCTTCCTCTTCTCACCCTTCTCTTGTCCCTTCAACATTACACACATTCTTTTTCCCATTTCTCTACATTTTTTCCCCTCAAGGAAATGATCAAAGCCTGAGAACTCCTTTTCTAACTCCCCAAGTGTTATTGCAGAATTTATCTCTGTTTCTAGAAGATTCAAGAAAAGGAATGTCAGGAAAGCTGATGGGATATTGTTTGTATTTCCTGGAACCCTGGGGAAGGATAAAGCCTCATGACTTACTGAGGAAGTTTTTCTCTAGGTCTGTGGTCCGTAGGCATGTATGAGGGCAAAAACTTCTTTGGGAAGGCTGCATAGCCTCAGCAGGTGTCTCTTTCCTCCTGCAAGACAGGGATCCAGCCCAGACCCTCTCCGCCGTGCTTCCCAGTTGGAGAAGTCAGGTGGTGGGATACAGCAGGGACAGTAATTCCACCACTTGCTCTGTGACTTTTGGTGCAAAGGACAGCCTTCCTTCCTCTCAGCACAGGCAAGCAGTGCATCCTTAGGGGGAGAGACCAGGATGGGGTCAGGCCCCTTCCTATTGTGGCTCATCACCTACAGGTGACTGTCCATGCCTGGGGCTTGTCACCTGAGCATACCTCAGTTTGCCTTGTGTCTGTAACTGAGATTTCAAACTAAAACTAGCAGGTGTCTGAGTGGCAACATCCTGGGATGAAGATACAGGCTCCTGCTGTTTGTGTTGTGTTTGTGCAGCACCACAAACAGACCAGACATAAGCAAGGTTCAGAAAGACTTCAGCAACAGTAGTGAATAGTAATAAACAGAAAAGCAATTGCTTATCACTATTATTCTGTTTTAAAAAAAAAAAAAGTCTTTAGCCTATTGCTCTGAAAAGAGGTATAAGGCACCATAGATGGGTCTCATCATATCCTGGGCTCCCTGTGAGCTGCTGCCTAGGAGGGCATTCCCATTTAGCCAGTGCATATAAGTAAAGGCTGAGCAATTGCTGCAGGACCGAGCCAAGTGTGCCATGAAATCTAATTAAGGTCAACAGGCTCTGGTGTCTGGTGGGGCCTGAGGAGAGCCCTTTCACTGCCTGCGCAAACGGGGCTGTCATTACCGGTGTCCCAGGGCAAACAACCCATTAAAGGCCACTGGAAACACTCCTGTCCCCTCAGTGGCTTTCTGTCAGGCCTAGTGTGAATATTACAAATTAAGCAGAAACACGCAGCAAGATTCCCTGCAGACTCCTAATTAGCCTTTGTGCCGTGGCACTGCTCATCAGCAGTTCTGCTAGTTGAGGTGGCATGGCCCATGCAGTGGGGGATGCCAAAAATGGCTTTTGTCAGGGATCCTTTCCCATCACAGTGGCATGGCAATTGGGGACACCAAGTGCCGCGTTCTCATGGTGACGGCAACAACGGCACCACCATGTGCTCCCTGGCCATGCAGCAAGGTGCCCAAGGCATGACAAGCAGCAACAAGGCATCGTTCCTACCTCAAAAAAAAATCACTTTGGGGTTGCCCCCTGGGAGCAGATCCCACAGCAGGGACAGGAGAAGCATGGAGAACTGGACCATTCCACACCTGCAATGTCCTTTCTTCACAGGCAGAGCTGCAGTAATAGCCATTGGTCCTGGATCTGGTCCCTCCTCTCCCCCTTTTGTGTGCCCACCACCCCCTTCCAGATCAGGTAAGATGGGCAGCCTGGAGCTGGGCCAGCTCTGCAAACAGGACCACAGAGGTGAGAAAACAGTGAGACACATCAGACAGCTGAAGGAAAAAAAAAAAAAAAACAACCAAAAAACCAGGTTTTTCTGAGTCTTTTTAATGTACAGGATCAATATTTGTGTAATATTCATGTCATAGGACTGAATATTTGCTATAGGATTAAGTATTTCTGCACTGCTCTAGTGACTTCACTAGCTTCCAGTGCCTGGGGCTGCTGGTAATGAGCTGGAGTCACATACTAAACTGAATTATTATTGCTAACACGTTTAGATGCAGCCTCATACCTGATGAATGACACCTGCTGAGAAAAATGAGTGATGCTATTTATGGAAGGTATTTATCTGGTGTTTGGAGGGTAGCTTGAGACGTATGCAATTCAAATGCATTTCTTTAGGTAAGATAACGATCCTTACTTATCATATTCAATGAAAGTGTATCTACAAGTACAGGCTCTCTATGTGCTGTATGTGTGCGAAATGTGTATCCTAGATACCTAATGGCAATGACAGATCCAAGCTGTAAATAAACTGATAAGTCAAACGTTCATTACTGGGCCCAGATCACTAAAATTAGTCACAACTGATTATGAAATGTGCAGGATTGGATCAAACACAGTAAAGACAAACATTATTATTTAATTTTTGGAGATTAAAGCAATATTACAGATTTAAACTTGGATGGCATTTTGCACACCACTTGGAAAATCACATTACAGATTTGCCAAGGCACTTAGAGCTTAAAACTGCCTTGTGGAAAAATTCATGATACTTTTTTTGAAAACCACAGGTACATTTCCCTCCCATCCCCCCCTCCTTCTACTGCCCTTTCTTCTTCTAATCACATTCCACAAGTAAAAATAAAATATTTACAGACAATATTTACACAAGCAGGTTGGTTTGTTTGTTTTGGGGTTTTTTTATTAGTATTTTTTCACTTTTTCTGACTCACAGGTGAAAGTGGGAATTAACAGAAAGCACAGGTGTATTTGCACAGTTGTCTTGCTTGATCCCTATTGATAGAGAGACTGCCCTGGACAGCATTTAAAGTAGGCTTGAAGTAGGATTATAAATGTGGATTTTTCTGATTTCTTTCTTCTTGAAACACCACCTTGTTCCCAGTAGTGTCACCTGGACATTTAAAACAAACCAGTGCAAACATTTTTCTCTCTTTCTCCCAAAAAACCCCAACATTCTCAAATGGCCAAGTTTGGATTGTTCCAGGGAGACAATGGCAGACCCATGCATGGCTGTCACTGAAAATGTCAACGATGCTGCCATCGGCAGTGTTCTGTTCCAGGATGGACCCAGGAAAGAATCAGATCTGCAATGTGCAATAAGGACTATCAGGACTGCAAGCTGGCACATCTATGAAATAAAGACAGACCAGCATGATTCTGAAATCTTCCTTGCATTTACAGTTGTCTATCCTCATCTTGCTGTGGCTCAAAGGCAGGGTACTTCATGGGCTGGTTACGTGTGCACTGTGCTGTTTCCCAGGAGGAGCCAAAACCACAACGAGCCAGATCTGGTTAAAGTACCTGTGCTCCTCTGACACCAGGCACACCAGACCCCCCTCTGCTGGGGACAGGAGGGAGGTTGGTTTGCCCTGGCTCAGGGTTCTGCAAGGGTGATTCCTGCCTTTCCAGCTGGAGCTGCCTGTCGGCTCCAGTCCCAAGAGCAGGCAGAGCCCGCGTGCCCGTAAAGAGGTGCAGAGGTGCACACAGAGATCACCTGCCCGAGCCCAGAGTACTCGCATCCTCATCTAATCAGAAAATCCATATTCCTATGCTTAGAGACCATGGGCTTGCTCTCAGTATCATGCTTGGTGGCCTCTGGCACTTGGTAGCACACTTCACTTGGGTTGGAGTGTTCATGGGCTGACGTTCGTCCGCATGCTTTTTTGGGATACACAGGGTACATCTGCAAATGTGCTTTTGTTTTTCCCTCCAAAATACAGCTAGACTCTTATTCCCAGGGTTTTCTTCATCAGCATAGCTCAACAAAACCACTTTCCCCTTCTTAATTAGAAAACTGCTTATCAGCAAATAAAAAAATTATTTTTTCCCCATTTTAATTCACAATTTCTTTCTTTTAGCTTCCAAACTTGCTTCACAAAACTCTTTTTCACAATACCATGATAGTCTATTATGGTATCTCAGAGTTCTCTAAACAGCCTTAGGTGCTTAACACATATATTCTTTAAACACTGTAATTTTACTCCTCACAGTGGGAAGCAGACATCATTCATAAAGTTCCTGTTTCCCCAGGAGATCAGCACTGACTAATGCTCTGCACAATTAAGTATTTTAATGTAACTGTATATGTGAGACGTTCAACCAGGAGCTTTTTACGGATCAGGGCACGCTTTGAAAAACTGTAAGAAAGGCAGATGCTTGAGCAAGCTAATTTCTTTTAAATGCTTCATTTCCCACCCCACTCAAAATTTATCCTACAATATACTATGTCCCAAAAGAACAGGTTCAGTGAAAAGCTGTGATTCAGTGATAGATTGGACATGCACACAGAGATGGGAGCCATCTAAGATACACAGGGCTTTTATGCCAGCACACAGAATTTGAGATCTCGAGTTTCTCTTCAGAGATGATGAAAAATTCGTGTTCTACAGGAGATTGAGTTGTCTGCAATTTATGCTGCATTTATTGGTACTAATTTCTCATGCTCATCTATCAGTTTCCAATTTTTCTCTCAGTAATATGCACTCAATTTTTCAGTCTATATTCCTGTTAACTGCTGAAATTATCTCTTGTAAGTACTGCTCAATAGATCTATTAAATGCATTGAAAGTATTTACTGTAAAATCCAACTGAAATTTGTCTAGTTAGTTTTCCCAGTTTGCATCAAGTAATGTGTGAATAATAAAACAATGGAAATAATGTATCTTCTCCTTATCACTGAAAAACCCATTTATCTACCAAAATGACCTAACATAAGTAGACCTTCCTCAGCATATGAACCAAAACATGTCTTCTGTCTAGAACTGCAAGTTAATGATGATCAGGGTTCTGCATTTTATTGTGGCTGTATTAAAATTTGCTATTAAACATAATATCCTCTGGTGACTGAAACTTGTTAAGGTTTTAAGTTAATGAGAATTACATACAAGCATTATCTAAACTGGTGATTTGCACTATGCATTTATAAGTATTTCTCATTTCTTCATTCCCTAGAAGTGCAAGCTAACAATACCACTAGTAATGCATTCAGCTTTGAGGGAGTTTTGTGAACAGGGAAGGATTTCATACCTTGGATCTCATGTGAGAACTAAAACGAGTGGAGAAAGACTCCAGTAAACTCCAGCTTGTTTCATAGGAACCAACAACTCATATACTAAAAAGGTATGACCAAAACAAAGGACTTTGTTGGGACAAAATCCAGTATCAAATCTCTGAAGGTGATTATTTTTTTCCCTAGATATTTTATATTTATTAGGGGTGTCTTTCTACAGTGAGCTCTGGCTTGGGTTCCTAGAATTGATTATAATAATATTATAAACTAGTGTCTTTTCAAACATTTGCAGCTATTTGTTCTGGCAGAGACAGACTACAAGAGACATCTATAAAATCTGAAAAGTGATGGAGAAGGTGAGTGGGGAAAGGCACTGTTTCCCCCTGATGCTAGAGCAAGGCAGCACCTGTGAGAAACAGATAGGAAGAAAATCAAGGGAATGCAAAGATTTTGCACAGAGTATATTTAAATTGTGGAGCTTAGTGCCACAGCAGGAGGTCCTGAATTTCTCATCCTGAAGAAGTGCTTGTTGCAGGGTTCCAAAACAGGAACAGATTCCAAAAGGTTTTGAATTACTTCATGGAGAAGAGAGCCCACAAAGGAGTTACACAAAATTATCTGGCTGCATTCTTCAACATACAAAGTACCCAAGTGGTTTTTGCTTGCTGAAGTTGTAATGGCACAGAAGGAGAAGGATCACTCTCTTTTGCACTGTTTCCTGACTGCCTGCATTGAAAACTGTGTATGAGGTTGAATGGACCTTAACCTTGGTCTAGTTCAGCCTCTCTGGTAAGTTTTGGTGGTAATCAGTCCCCTTATTTTAATAACTGCATCTTTGACACCATTAATGACACCATCTTTGGATGAAATTGTGAATTGAATTGAAATGGTGAATTCAGGTGTTCTTTCAGACATTTAATTTTAGTTCTCAGGAATCTGAAACTTCAAATGCATTTCATCTATGTAAAACATATTCTGAAGCAATTCATTCTGGTTTCAAACCTGTCATTTCAATGTTCAGTCTTGATAATGTGAGAAGTTCTCTACTGAGGTAAAGGCTGCAGAACAGAAGGCCACTCACCTGCCCAGATGAGTCTGACCTAATAGGCCCTATAGAGGGGGATTCAGCTGCTGATAGGGATGCCCATGTTAATTGGAATGCAATACAGATATCTCTGTGTGAGCCACATGTCTAAGCTTCCACTAGAGTCAACAGAAGTTTAGTCAACAGAGAATGGAATTGAGAGAGAAAACTCCATCACTTGCTTAGCTGAATTAGCCTGGCTCCATTGACTGTAGTCTTTAGATCTACAGTGGCTATTGCAGAAGCTCAGGGAGACAGGTAGACACAATTTGGATTCTTTGAATAGGAAACTGAAGTCATTCATAATTTCAGCTAAAGTCTGTAGCATTTATAAATAATTAGTCTATGCTGGATCGGTTTGGTATGTTTAGGAGTGTCAGATTTCCCCTACACAAGACCATGTGGGCTCCTCTTTCTGTGAAAGGAGCAATTCCTTGAGGAAAACTCAAGACCTTGCTTTCAGATGCATACAGTTTGCTGTATTTCCTTCATGACATCAGCTGGGAGCTCCCTTCTTGGTACAGGGAGGGACTGTACTTTGGTATTAGGAAGCCTGACTAGGTGTTGGCAACCAAGTGAGTTCCTGTGGTTGCATATAAGCTTTTTTCTGACTTCAGAAGATTTTTTAAATCCTGGATGCTGCCCCTCTGAAAAGAGATACACTATGCCTATGTTTATATAAACAGCTTGCAATTTCCAGATGTACTGGAGTTACTGTCTGAAAGTCTCTAACGCTGATTAAATCTTGAGTCCTGGCATTCACATCTGGCTCTGAGAGGGCAGAGGTGCAGCACCCGGGCCTGGAGTGCTAGTGTGTGGTACCATTCCAGTGGAGAATGTGGTCAGCATCCAAGGCTCAGACTGCAGTGCTTCCTCGCTGTGCCAAGCCTGTGTAAACAAACTGATCCACCGGAGCAAGATAAGGCGTAGCATCACATACATGAGAACTGAAAACAAACTCGAGTACGTCCATGAAGACATAGCTGATTTTGATTATTAAAACAAAAAATAAACACAAAGCAGCACTAGCATGTGCTTCTCCGTGAGTATTATTAAAGGATCAGTTTAGCTGATTGTGCTCTGCTCCATCAAACAGGAGGGGTTTCTCAATGCCCCATCCTTCTTTAGCAGCTGAAGACCAAGGGAGAGGGGTTTATGTAATTTGACGGTGCTAAATTTATCTCTACCTGGCAATGATTTTGTCATGCTGGCTGAGTGCTGCACGTTCTGTACCTCATCCCCAGGATCATGTCTCTGCATTTAGAGCTTAGAACATAACAATGTCAGATCTTCTGAAGGGAGCTAAAGTTGTGTCATCCCTTTTCCCTAAACCACATAGAATCATGTCATCTTTTGACTCAGGTCCCATGTCCTCATCGTTCAGCTACAGCATAATTTATCTTTCTTTTCCTCCTCTCTTGACAATTCTTTGTTGGTGCCTATCTGATAAGCAGGAAGGGTAATGGGGGGAGGAGAATCTGAGAGTTGGGGAGGTGAAGTGATATTCTAGTGGCAGTAAAGCAGCTCACTGAACTACAGACTTATGCTGAAGTATCCAGGGCCTCAGCAAAGTGCTTACATCACCAGGTCACACCAAACCCCTGCAAGTCTATACCTCCCGCCAGACTTCTGTGCATCTTATCCCATCTTCTTGATGTCTCCTTTTCTCAACACCTCACATGTTCTTCAGTGGCCTCTTCACCCTTGCTTCATGCCTTGCTAATATACTACCAATACCCTTCTCTCTACCTGCCTTTCCAAAAGCCTCCTTCTTTACCAGGCAGGAATTAATGGCTCCATGCCATCTTGCCATGTTGGTCTCGTATTGTTGCAATTGTACAACACATTCTGATTTCTGTTTGAATAGCAAAATGTTACTCAGCTTCCACTGTGAATAGTGGCTGCCTGAGGCAGGCATGCTCACAGAAAAGATCTTTTCTCTCTATCTAAAAAAAAAAAAAAAATTAAAAAAAATCAAAGAAAGGCAGAAGTCAAAAGCTCATCATGCCCCAAAGAAATGTCTGTATCTCCATGGAAGAGTTCCAAGTATATAAGCCAACCTGAAGTGGTAAGGTAGTAAATTTTCAGATCAAAGCTCTTGAAAATATGAAGTTCTGTTTGTGTGATGCAGTCCAGAGCTTTTTGTTGTTCTCAGAAGTAGCAAACAGGCCAGCACACTCATGCCAATAAAGCATTAACATCAGCTTTTGAAAGCTGAATGCCACTGCTGATTATTGCAAGAAGACCTGGAGCAGAGCTTATTTTAATTGAAATGAAGCTTTCAGGCCATTTCACTCACTCTCATAAACCAGATGGAGATACTTAGGCACAACTTTGGATAGACATTTTAAGGCATGAGTTCAATAGTTGTACCCCATGTCACTTGTCTTGAGGTTGTAATCTCAGGGTGGTGGCAGGGAGTACAGGGCAGTGCTGCAGGAGGAAATGCTGGAAAACCTGAAGGTGGGCATCCCAAATCAGTGGGAATTTGGGGGTTTTGTGATTTGCTTAGTGGAACCAAGTGGGAATAGCTATTGGTTGCCCTGGAAGTAGGAAACGTTGGACTGAAACTTAGGTCATCATGCTGGTTTTCTATAGTGCCATATAAGTCTGAGTAGTAGCAACACAGATTCAATTTGTGAGACTTATAATAATGCACCTAGCAGGGATTGCAAAATGAGAAAGGAACTGGGTAATTATGATATTTACAACTGATTTCAAGTAATGCAAGCATCTCACTGCATCTTTAAGGGCAGGGAGGATATTTTTAAACAAACAGGCTTCCTTCCTGCGAGTAATAGATTGTAATAGCAACTGGCAGAAGGATTCATCTATTTTAGTTGTTCTCATGGTTTCATCAGTTTTAGCTCTAACAAAAACATTTAAAAGAAGGGAGTACATTCTATTGCAAGGAAATTGTCAAAGGATTTCTTTTATTATTCTATTCTATCCTGTCATACTTTTATTTTCACAAGTTTAGAACATTTTGAAACATTTATTTTTGCTGTTCCAAGCTTTCTGTGATTGATCCCCCTTCCCCTCCCAGCATGGCTGTTTTTTTGCATACATACTTAAATATAGCCCCTTCAGAAATCTTGGAAGTTACAATGAAAAAGAATATATTTTCTCCTTAGCAATATTCTAGCCATTCTTTTGTTTCAATAGAGCGACATATGTAAATAAATTAAGAAAAATTTCTATTATTTTGGATTCAGACGGGCTATTTAAAAAATAAATGTAAGTGGAAAGAATTGTTCTCAAGCTCATGTAATTAAATTGCACCATGCATCTCAGAAGGTCTTAAAGAGTCAAGAGCCATAGCCCTTTGCTAGCAAATAATAGTGAAGGAAAAGGAAGAACACCATCATGCACCTGTACACGTTTAGTGTATGTGCATTTGGATTGCCTGTTGAACAGTACATGCAGTCCTGGTCCTCACCTTCGAGGAAATATAGAGGAAAACATTCAGAGAAGAATCACAGAGATGATCAAAAACTCAGAGCAATTTCCGTACTAAGAAAAGTGATGAGAGGGAATATGGCATACGTCTATAAACTACAAAGAACATAAAGAGGGTGAAGAGAGACTGATTGTTCTCCTTCTCTTCCAACCCAAGAACAAAAACGTACCAAATAAAGCCAGCAGGTTCAAATTGAGCAAAACCAGATGGCTCTTCATAAAGTGTATAGTTAAGCTGTGGGGTTCCCTGCAGGAAGATGTTGCTTATGGTGGTTACATGGGCGTATGGGAAGCTCCTGAGCACAAACTATTGACAGCTGAGAAAGCACTCCAGGGAAGTGCATGCCTGTGCTATTCTTACTCACTTCCTCAGATTTTTCTTTCTGGG
The DNA here is from genome assembly GCA_013396955.1 of Regulus satrapa. Lineage (NCBI taxonomy): Eukaryota > Metazoa > Chordata > Aves > Passeriformes > Regulidae > Regulus > Regulus satrapa. Next base: position 648,112 of record VWZN01000250.1, on the reverse strand, counting down.
CACAGTTAGAGGCAGCATACTTTGGTCTGGCCCTGCATTTCTCTTCTTGTTTTCATAACTGCTTGCCGATAAAACCACCTGAGTCCCTTTTTTTGCCCCATACATCTATCCAAACTCAGGTAGGAGTATAACTGCTATTGCAGATATGTCTGTTTGTAACAAGGTGCTGAAGTAAATGATTTACTGGAATACATGCAGCAAAACTAATCAGCAAACTGTTGGCATCAAGAACAGGAAAAGATGATAAGAGTGTCAAGAATGAAGCAGTAATTCAGTTCTTTTAGGGTCTTGCAACAACTGGCACTACAACAGCACAGCATGTGAAACTCTTGTTTTTAAAAGAAAAGGTGTTTCTCCACATGAAGTGACAGCCATTTCACTATAGATGATGGACTGCTCTCATCTACAATCCAGCCTGGCAGAAATATGTTTTTGAACAATGTTAGCATTAAGAATGCTGAGACTCACTCCTCGTCCAAATCACAAAGGTGCAAACTTCCCCTTGGAGATAAACTTCCTACACAGATCCTATAAATAGCCCTTTGGAAAATATTTTGCTCTATTTAGCATTTTATTAAAAGCATTGTGTAAAATGAATTCTCCATTACTCTGCAGTGTTCATCTGCATGTAATACCAATGGTAATTGATTTTCTGATGGTGCATGAACTGCTAATGTCAAATGCCTGCAGAAGACTTAAAGGTGAAATCTATTCTCCCTGCAGAATGCCTATATAATCTGGTTTTACAGAGAAGTGTATCTTAAAGGAACCAGAGGGCAACGCAGTTCCTGCATCCCACTTACTGCTCCAACCTATGGTGAGGAGGTAGGCACTAGCCCAGCCTCACCCTGACCTCTGCAGAGGTGGCAGCATCAGCCAGACACTGAGGACAATTTAAACATCTTTTATCCAGCATTAAATTCCTAAGACAATTTTGCACCAGCAGCTCAATTAAATGCATGCTCTTCACTTAGGCTGTTACTTGCATCCACACATGCCACTGTGTTTTTTGTCCCTGCACTCACCACTTCCATTCCCTGCAAACCTTCTGGCTGCTCCCAGTGGCATGTAGAGGGAGGACATTGACTGCCTCACTGGGCTCATGACTGTGTGCAGTCAGTGCCACCACGCCAGGATCAGGCCCTGCAGGCTGAAACAACTCACTGCCTTCTCAGCAAACAGAGCTGAGGGCAAACACTGCCTACAGTATCTGCTGATGCTGGAACACTGCAATCACTACTGAAATCTAACCTAATTACAGTTGCTGAAGAATTTTTCTCCATCCTCTCTGGCTCATTTACAGTTCTCCTACATTCTCCTTTATGTCGCCTTTCTTTGAGTCAATATTTACCTTTTGAACACTTTCTCTTCTTCTGCTTCCTTCCCTCCTGCAATGCTCTGTGGAAGGGGAATATCACAGCATCTGCTAGAGGCTGCATCTGTGCACTGTTTGCCCTAGAGATGGAGGCCAAATGCACCCTTCAAGTTCTTACACAGCCCCATCTCTGACTTTGCAAAATCAAGGGAACATGTCACCTGGTTTTGCATTACTGAAATAGTTTTGTTTGTAGTTTGACATGCTCCTGGGGCAGTCACAATGAAATATGAACCACATTTGCATAAATATGAGGGTGAAGAGCTGACAGACACAAAAAAGGAAGAGCAGTCCATGAACTCACCCATTTTCATTGACAATAGAAAAAGGAAATAACCTAGTTTAAAGGAAAAAGATTTCTGAAGTTTTTTTAAACTATGTGACTGTGCTCAAACTAAGAGTTTGAAACAGCAAAGTAAATAATTTTTAAATGCATGGTTTAATTTAGGAGAGTTTTTTAAATTGTTACCAGGAATTTAGTATCTGTTTGAACAAGGAAAAGCACACAGAAGAACACTCCTAGGGCCTCATTGACATCCAGGGCCTATGGACTGCAGTATTTAAAAAAAAGATTGAAAGACACAATGAAGAGATGAAATCTGATAACAGCAGAAAACCTCAGACTTCCACACTGCCTTGATATTGCTAGTTGTTTATTGCTTTGAGAATCATAGACTACAGAGCTGAATATGTGTGGACAGATTCTGGACCCCTGTGCTTGAATATTTCTTTATATTTCTTTTGTTATTTACTAAACTTTCCCATTTAAATTATCCATATTCCTAGTAGCATGTGTTGGGACTAGCAATTAGCATCATGACCTTAAGGTAGGTGCAAGAGTAGAGTGTCACACAGAATCAAAGCAAGCTGAGAAGAATTTTAAAGAGTGGGTGTGTGCTGGTGAGTAGTATAGATCCAGATATTTGAGCAAAGAAAGTACCCAGAAAAAAAAGAGGAGGGAGTGCAATTATCAGAATTATTTGAAAAACTGTGGAATACTGTGACAATGAAGACCAGCCTAATCCAGCTTCTGCCAAAATCACTGGAGATGGCAGTTAGGCTGTTTCATGTAAGGAGAGAGGCAATGGTTCACTACACCTTCCTTCTGCTCATCAAGAGCTCTGCATGAGGTGGAAGGTCTCTGTAAAACTGGCCAGGAATTAAAATACTTATACAGGTCCACAGGAATATGTGCCTGCCAAAAAAAGTACTAACACAGTGCAATAGTAATGTAAGATGTAAAATGTAATAACAATTAGCAATAGTCTTTTATTCTCAGTCTAGGTAAAGACAAAGATGCTGTGTTTCCATTCAGACTTCTTCCAGCTGTTCTTCATTCAGTTGTAGCAACTACAACCCCTTATTACCTTCCATTTCTCTAGGACTTCCAGAGCAAAAATAGTAGATCCTTTACTCCTGGGTTCGAGCTTGAGCTTCCTTTCCTTGAACAGCTCTCAAATCTGAACCAATTCCATCAGCTTGATTTGAGACCAGAGCCATTTTCCCAGGCACAGACACGCCATAGCTTCTTATTCCTATGAACCAGCACAGTCCCACTGAAATTGAGTGTATTCCCATGAGATGTATTCCCATTCTGCTGTGAGTGAACCAAAGGTCTTGTATGGGCCAAGAGGTGCACTGGCACAAAGACCACTGTCAGCCAGAGGGTAAGCGGATCATCCCTTTCCCACACAAGAAGGAATTATTTCCACAGCCTTGAACTTCGGCTCACCAGGCTCACACACACACACACACATGCAGTATGCTCCATGGCGATTGAGTGCACATACACAGCTCATGCTGTCCGGAAGTTCTTCCCAGAAAAGATGTAAATGCTCAGCCACAAGATTGCCAGTGAGTTTTAGGGCTTTCTGGGTACCCAGCAGCAATTTCAACCCTTCCAGACAGTAAATCTATGCAATGTTTAATGACCAATTTTTCAACCCACACCTTCTTCCTCCCCACTCTTTGCATTAACTACTTAAAGGAAATTTCCAACCACTTTTTTGAATAAGCTGAGAAAGTCAAACCCTCAGGTCGTTTGTACACCTGGCTTAGTCCTCCCATGAAAACCCTGGCAATGGATTTTTTTCCAAACCAGATCTGACTGAAATAAGTTCAAATCAGAAATTGTCTCTTCTCTTGCAATAACCATGCAGAAAAAAAAGGAGTTCGGTTTTCTAGGGGACAGATCCTGAAGACCCATCAAGCATCCTACGCCAGTGCTTGGGGCAGCTCCAGTTGGATGCATCTGAAGTCAATTTCAGACTGTGGCATCTCTCTGCCTTTCCCTGCTTCGAAGACTGTGCTGCTGGTTGATAAGTATGCACTACATCTCCCTCCCTCAGGAAGCTGCAAGCCACAGAATGAAAAATAATGCTGATCCCCAGAAGACTATTCCTCCCTGCAGAAATTTCTAACAAAATTGGTTACAGAAGTACATTACCCAAAGAAGGAGCTCCTCACATCTGTCCTTGTGCTCCCATGCTTGCCTCCTCCAGCCAGCCTGTCTGGAAAGAAGCACAGAGCTCCCAACAGACAAAGCTTGTGTGACTCCTCTGACTAACATAAGACAGATTTATTCGCCATTTATTTGTTCCTGTTGCTCTCGCTTTCAACATGAAAGGTAGGAAAAATGGTCCAAAGTCTGTCATGCCCCCTAATCAATATGAATCAAATTAATCCTTGTCTATCTCCTTAATTTCTTGAAAACTAAAAACAACAGTTTCATATTCAGTGAAATTGGTCAGGTCTTTGTGGGTCTTTTTTTTTTTTTTTCCATCATTGTCATCTCCCTAACAGTGCCCTCTCTGACTTTTGCACTACTGTTGCCATTTATGCTGATTAGAGGATGATTATTTAGGAGAACCCTATTTACTTCTACACAAATGCTAATCTGAATGTAGGTTTCACATTTAAATTAAAGGCTGCAAATGGCAGCCACATTTCCCCACAACATTTATGGGTGTCTGCTGAAAATTAAAAGCATTTATATAGCACAATCAGAGAATCATCACAGAACTGTTTGGGTTTGAAAGTACCTTAAAGATCATCCTGCCATGGCCAGGAACATCTTCCATTAGACAAAGTTGCTCAAAGTTCCATCCTACCTGCCTTGAACACTGTGAGGATTGAGCATCCACAACCTCTCTGGTCAACATGTTTTTAGTGCCTCACCACCCTCAGAGAAAAAAAAAATCACCTAATATCTCATTTAAACCTGCCTCTTTAATTTTAAAGTCTTTATCCCTTGTCCTGTCACTACATCCTCATGCAAAAAGTTACTCTACTGCTCTCCTTTAGGTACTTGGGAGAGCTCTGCTTCCAGATTGTGGCAGCCAGGCTCTGGCTCTGGAGCCAAGGGATGTTCAAGGTATCCCCTGTGCCAAGGGTTATGCCTTGCAGTGGCAACACCTCATAAATTTAACTCCTGGCAACAAGAGAAAGCAAACCAGCAGAGTTAAACAGTTTGTCTGGGCTGAACTCACACCCCCAACTCCAAATCCCTCCCATGGTCTTGCTGAAACAGAGCAGCAGGGTCCCTGGGGTCCTGCTGTTATCTCAGGCTCTTTCCCTTGGCCCTCTGCTCTGGGAGACACCTAGCCTGTGGTTCATGGCCTATTGAGAACCCTGTTGCCTTGTTTCTGGCCGTGAAGGTTGGCCAGCTTATTCTAGTCTAAACAAAAGGGATTATGTCTTTGGATCACAGGCTCCTGGTGCAGGAAAAGGTGCTTACTAATATTTCATTATTATTAAAAGATTTCATTCTTTAAAATTGAACGCTGGGCTCCTTGTCTAAAGTACTTACGTGTAGAATCTAGCCTAACCCCCTGGTTAATATCCAACTCAAACACAGTATTGACAGTATTTGGTTATTTTCCATGTGTCACTGGATGGAGAGAAAGGCTGTGTGTTTTGAATGGCTGGTATTTCACAACGGGATTCAGGTATGAGCTGTGAAAAGCCTGCCTCACCCTCAGCCACTCTGCTCTTTGTTGCCTTAATTAAAGTTTACTCTGGTAACCTAGGGAATGAATTAAGAAACAAACCTCAACCAGTCTCACTTGTTCACTTGTGCAATGGTGTCCTTAGAAATTCACAGGGAAAATTAAATGTTAAAACACAGCACAGTAGAGATGCAATTTTGTATATGTGTCCCTGTGTCTCTCTGATTGCATTTCCCAACCTGGTACTTTCCTTAAGGTACTTGGTTTACCAGCTTCTGAAACCACAGGGTTGGTTTGGGGAAAGGATTTTGGTAGGTTTTCAAAAGGACTGGAATATTAAATCATGTAGTGTATATAATCATGGCAAGTTCCTTTTCTCTAACCTTACAAGGCTTGAAGATTTTGTGTTATACTTCATTGTGCAACACAAGAAAAGTACCTCAGGAACAGAAATGTCTCTTATTACACTCCCCATGTATCTGATGCTTTATTCCCTCAGGCGCTACTTGTTTGCCAAAGGATTGTTTAACCACTCTTTGACAATTTCCAAATGGGAAAAAATGCTGGGTTTCATCCAAAGGAAGGGAGGAGCTTTTTGAAGTTTTGTATTTAATCTTGGTTAAAAGTAAACAACTTTACCCTTTCAGCATTAGTCATGCCTGTTGTATAAAATATAGTGTAAAAGTGCTCAGCAAAAGAGTGCAACGTTTTTCCATACTTAGTAGTTACTCACATTTGCATTGGGGATGGAATAACTGGCTGGATAAGGGGTATGGACACCGCAGTGGGGTAGCTGGGTGGTAGGGGTAGAGGGAGAAGTAGCACAGGGAGCTGAAGTAACCATCAGTCCACATGCTGCACCCACACAGGCACACCTGGAGCAGGCAGAGTATTCTCTGCTGGGGGATATTTTGCGAGGATTAACGTGTCTTTACAAAAGGAGGCATCGGGGGATATGGGGAAACAGCGCCTGGCCCACCACACAAAGGCTGCTGGAAAGGGCACGGCTGTGCAGCCAGGCCTTTTCGTAGGGACAGAGCTTGCACCTCTATACGGGCGCTTTCCCTCCCCAACAAAACCTTTTCTCCGAACAGAAAAAAATACAACTCTCATGAAAGAAAATACCGCATCTCTCGGAGAGAAACTCCTTCTCTGCCGGTGGAAGAGGTGTCTGCCAGCAGTGCCATCATGCCCCGGGTGCATAGTGGGTGCGAGTGCCACAGCGGGCAGGGGGCAACAGCCCGGGGGCGGCGTCCGCGGGAGGCGCGGGGAGTGCGGCCGGGAGCGGCGGAGAGGCGGAGGGCCCTGCCCAGCCGTGCCCCCGCTCCCCAGCCACTCCT